>WBNO01029175.1:0-30175 GCA_013400575.1 Peucedramus taeniatus
GTCTTTCAAACCAAGACAAGTGGTTACAGTTCTTATCTAATCTCCCCATCATATACTTGCTTCTTGTTTTTATGCCCACAACATAGTCAAGTAGAACTTAGAGTAGTGTTTTTAGCATGGATCAATGAAGATGAAAGAGTGCCTTGAGCAGAACTCATTTATCCTTGTCAGCTGTGGATAACCAACTAATACACTTAAAATAAAGTTATACTGCAATAGCCTGATGTTATTAGGCTTATTTAAATTAATAAGTACTATGAATTCTTTAAGACCTAGATTAAAATTGTAATAGTCTACAGAGGTGTACTGAGTTCACCAGTATTTCATACAGTTAACTGAAGTAGTCTAGCATATAGAATGAAATCACCTTTTTTTTTCCATAAAAATAAGTTGCTCACTCTGAATACAAAGTAGTGCCAAAACCAAATTAAGTATCACTTAATTCTACTTATTCTTCTCAGCTCAAAAATTTTCTAATAAGTATAACCCATTAAAAAATAAACAACAAATAGTAAAATATTAAAAAACCCATTTTCATTTTAGAGGTCCAGGTTATTCCAGACCAATTTATTTAAATATTTAGAGGGATGCATTATATATGGGGGTTACATAAGTGCAAGATTAGTGTTAGTCCTATTTCTACTGTGCAACAGACCTGTTACTTTCTCAGCCTGGCAGGCTCAGTTATGGGCATTTGTACCTAGTTTCTATTTCCGTTTAAAATATACTCTCACAACAGCCATTCAAATAATAGGGAATGTCTTATTAGATAATCTGAAAAGAAAATCTTGTCATAAACAAATTAATATTTTACCATCTGCTTTGCATATTTAACGCGCATATTTTTTTTAAAATGACTTTTATAATTTGAATAAATGGAACCGGTTGTATGGGAAATAAATATTAAATTTTTGGGAAATATATAGAGCAAATATAACTGTAACGAATTAAAATTCAAAATCTGCAAAATACAAAAGGTCTTTGTACTTTATTCAAAGCACAAAAGTGATATACACTCCAAAAATTTTTGCTATGCAGAAGCTGCATGATTATGACGAATCAGAAAGATTCATGTAATCTGCTCCACTGACAAATTTGAGCTATCTAGGAAATCAATGTCTGTTGCCTATTTCAGCTAGAATGATATCCTAAACATTTTCAGTTCATAGGCTGGCATTTCACTATGCAAATCACATTTCTGGTCGTGAGAGAGGGAGTAGCTATTTTCAATAGCAATTATATAAGATATTTTACTGAGGTAGCAAAAATGGACACTTCTTGTGTTTCAACAGGATCAGTTTCAGGAGTTCCAATACTGACTAGACTCCATGGAATAAGATATTTTTATACACAAGTAGGAGCTTCATTTTAAGCATCCTAACCTTGAATAGAACCCAACTCATTCTATACCACTCTACTGAGCCCCTTCTTGTACTCTGGGAAGTACCCTGGTGTGACATCCTATTTGAGATTACATTTGTTAGCAGACAGGTCTCTTTAGTGGAACTGATGGGCCTCAAGTGTTGAAGCTTTCCCGTCTCTGTCACAACAACCACTTTTTGTTTCTCTTTTTTTTTTTCATGATTACTCAATTTCAAATATGGCTGTATAAACCCATCTACATTAAGCATAATTTCCTCAATTGTCTTAGAATTTGAGCAACATGACATAAAAACATGTAGTCTTGTAAGTTAATAAACCTCTTCACATTACTCCCCTTACTGCTGCCTGCTTCACTGCCTTCATGACTCTCTTCCTTTCTCTTAAGAAGATCATGAGTATTGACATTCTCATGCTGTGTAGGTCTCTGACCTCAGCTAGTTGCCAGGTGCCCACCAAGCCACTCTATCACTCCTCCTCTATTAACAAAGCAAGGGGAGACAAAAAATACAAAAAGCTCATTGGTCAAGATAAGGACAGGGAAATAATATTACAGGCAAAACAAACTCAACTTGGGCAAATTAATTTATTGTCAATAGTGGAGCAGGAAAACAAGAAATACGAACAAGTTTAAAAATTCTAAAAAAACCCAACTTTCCGTCACCCTTCCCTTCTTCCCCTGTTCTACTTTGCACTCAATGTCTCTGCCTCCTCATGCTGAGTGGCCTAGCAGCCTGGTCAGCAGGTGTTTCAGTCAGTTCATTACACATCATCTCTGCTGCTCATTCCTTCTCTTGCTCTTTCCTCTTCATGCGCTTTTCATGCTCTAGCATGGGGTGTCTCCTAAGGAAGACAGTCTTTCACTAACTTCTCCAATGTGAGCCCTTCCCACAGGATGCAGTTCTTCAGGAATGCTTCAGCATAGGCTCTGTCAGAGACAGTCCTTCAGGAACACACTGCTGCAGCATGGCTCCTGTCTCCATAGGGCCACAGGTCCAGATGGAGGCCGAAACAGAATCTCTGCTCCAGGTGCTGGAACATCTTTTCCCTTCCTCCTCCACTGACCATGGTGTTCCCAGATTTGTTCCTCTTGCACATTCTCACTTCTTTCTAACAACTGCTGCTGTGAACCTTTTCTTTTCCACTTTCTTAGATGTGTTATCACAGACTTTCTCCCAGCAGCACTATATGGCCCAGCTTTGGCCAGCAGCTGGTCCATCTTGGAGTTGACTGGCACTGGCTCTGTCCAACACAATCAGCTTCTGTAATCTTCTAACCAAAGTCACACTTGCCACCCTGTCCCCTCCACTATCAAAAACTTGCCACATAAGCCCAATACACACTGAAATGCAGACCACATATCTGTGGGTCCTCCTGAAGGAAGTGATTTTTATTTTGCCAAGCTCAGAGCAATATTCATCTTAGCAGTCCAGAATGTCCCTTTCTGAAAAGTTTGAGCTATCCCTATTTCTGACAGGGGCTAGAAACCCATGAGAGAGATAATACTGTATGGGCTTTTTTCTTAAAGTAATATCCTGGAAGATCAGAATGGTTTTTTAATTAACAAAAGACTGAGTCATATTTTAGAATAAAAACTAATATAACTCATTCTTAAGTGAAAAATACTCTAAGGAATTGTATCAAGTAAAATATGAATGGCTTCTTATTTTGTACCATGCTGCTCTTGGATACTTAAGGTTTGCCCCATGAATCTCTGTTTGGTGACTTTGTTTTAGCTGCCTAACCCACAGAGTGTCTGAGATACAACAAAATCTGCCCAGTCTTCTCTGATCCATGGGATACTTTTTCCACCCTCCGTGACTCCTGAAGCCTTTCTGTCCCCTCCTTCTCTTTCCAGTAACCTGTCAGTGTCTGTACTAACTGCAAGCACCCATCTCATTGCTGTGCCTCCCTGATTATATCTCTTTCTCATGTCAAGCCTTTCCTGTGACCTTCTCTCCTTTAGCAGCTGCTGTAGGAAAGAGCAACCATCCCTTCTGAGAAGGCCTTTGCCCTATCTAGTCTGGTTTCCTACAGAAATATTACATGAAACTTGAGAACAAGGTATGTATGTTTTTGTCAGAGACTTCTAGGATGTTTTTCTTCCTTTCTAATCTTCCTTACTATTTTCAGTTTTTCTGTCAGTGTGGATGTCTCGCAGCTTCTAACCCCTGTAGTATGTTCTGAGTCAGTTCTCTCTATTCATCTTAGAAGCTAACATGCAAGGATATTTTATTCCCCCAAATAATGAACATTCATCACTGGATGGATGGCATTTTGGTTTTTTAAGTAAACTAAGAAATGTGAAATGAGATTTTTAGTACTGATTCCAGACAGATAACTAAAGAACAGACATGACATGCAAATACTATCTTTCTCAAAGTTAAAAATGATCCCTAGATAAAATCAGCAAAATTATATGCTATATTGAAGCAAAAATTGGTGAACAATTTCTTGAGTGCTATCTACCTGACAGACTACACAGTTTGGGGGTTTACTCCAGAAATATGAATTTGCAGATAGAAAAATATTTCTAGCCCCTAATGCAAAAATAGGCATTTAAAACTAAACTATTGATATGATTCATTAAAAAAAAAAAAGCGTCCAAATATTTAAAATGCTATTATAAAAACCCCTGAAGTTTTATAAAGGGAAACACTCTTGACCAGACTGCAGTTGTTTGTAAGCCAGGCCAATCAGTGTTAGATATGCATGGTATCCAGTAGCGTACAAAGTCTAAGAATTCAAATTCTTATCTGTAACATTCGATATGAGAGCGTGACTTTTCATTTCCTCATATTAGTAAGGAACTCATAAAAGTTGTGTTGTTACAGAAAGATTTATTTATTGTGGACATTTGCCTTGCTTGACCCTGGAAATTTCACCTGAGTTGGAAACCTTGTTAAACAAAGCATTTACACTGAACTTTCTCAAAGCAGCCAGAAGAGAGCAGTAGGTTTATCCTGTCTTGGCTGTAAAATTTGCCAGTTAATAAGGAACATTGGAATTGAAACTTTTAATCAACTCCTAAGCACTAAAACTTCCAAAAGATGGATATCAACACCAAAGGGTCATGAGACTCGACAGAGAAAAATCAAAGTCCTTCTCTGCCTTGGAAAGGAGCCAAGCATGTGCTTAAATATACACAAAAGGTTTGGTGCAAAAAATTCTGCATTTTTTCCTCTTTGTGTTCATATTCTGGGCACACTCTAAGTTGATGACTGTTACCAAAAAATAATGAGATCTTTGTCCTGGCTAAATTAATTCAATGGGTTTGAATTAGTCAGCCGAGAAACTGTGTAGATATCTCAGTACTATCAGAGAAACCCAAAGACAAATTATCTTTTCTGGTCTTTTTTGCTCAATTTTTTTACATCAAGTATTTAATCTAAAAGGTCCATTCTTATGAATAGCACTATTGTATAGAAGACTGACTAATGCATAATGGAGCTTTTATATTTATATTCTATATTCATATTTTTCAGTATTCACATTTTTCCCATGGCAACTGCTGTATGGGTACAGTGTCCCCTGCTACTAAATTGTATATCAAAGAATTTAATATAAAAAGATATTATTTATGTGCATCCCAAACACTAATTCAGTGTTACTACTTATATTAATGAATATAATTTTTAATTAAATAAAAAGTGCTAAAAATGTCAGTTTAAGTATGATCAAAGCCATGACAACCTATGGGTCTTCAAACAATGAACCTTTGGGGAGTGAAGGCATGAGTTGTTGACCAGATGTTTTCTGGCCTCACAAATTTAGATCTTCCTGGCTTAAGTTTTAAAATATATTTAAATAATTTTCAAGTGGAAGATGCAAGAAAAAAATTCATCTTTTTTTTTTTTAACATCTGGAACTTCAGCTCTGCACAAAACAACAGGAGTTGGACTGATATGTTAGCGTAAGACTGTGACACAAAAACCAACATATTAAAAATGCTTCAGTACTACAAGGAAAATATGGTTTTGTTAATTTGTAGGTGTTTTGTGAGGTAGTCTCTATATTGTAAATTCTTAAATTATCTATGCTTTCAATGAAGAAGGGGATAGCCTTTCTGGTCATCAGAGAAAGATCTGTCTGCTGGTCTCCATTTAAAATTAAGTAACAAATTTAACAGCCCTGCAACTCATTATTAATCCTTGCACAATTATTTCAGTCCTAGTCTGAGTGATAGTAAAGAGTGGGAAGGAAGGGAATACAGAATATTTTTTCATGTTTTGAATGCACCCAACATGATGACTAATGCCAGCTAAATAAATAAGCAAAAGCATATTGAGATTTCACAGAGAATCCGTACAAGGAGACCTGCTTTGAAGCAGAGGAGAGCTTGCCTCATGCAATAATGGGACTTATTTGAGCTGACCAAGAGGAATGAAGTGCAACCCTGACTGAGATGAATTTGGCTGTGTGTTTTACTCCTACAAGCTCCATAAGCAGGAAAGAATTAGAATTTGGCAATCAGAAAATAGTATCAGAAGGCTTGTATTAAAAAAAAAAAAATAGAGAGAAAACTACGGGGGTAAATAACCACACAACAATTCAAAGTGTTTTTTGTCGTTAGTGCATGCATCTGTAGAAAGGCTTTGCATGTAGAGCAAATTATTTGACAACCATAAAAAATGAGCTAAGAATGCAGAAACCCCTGTGGTAAATACAAACTGACAGCATCCCTCAGATGATAGGTATGAAATAACCTTTATAACCCTTATAAAAATGCACAAGGTTTTTCATGCTGTTCTGAAGCAGAATGCTTACATATCTTAGTTCATCCATCACCAGAGTAAGAGGATAGAGAATAACTCACAGCTGTAATTCAGAAGTACATATCTTGGTCTCTGAACCAGTTTGGTATTTGTAGCATGGGTTTTCACTGCACTAAACTAACAGTTAGGTGGCTGCCAAGCACATTTGCAAGTAACAGGGAGAAGCTGATGTGTAAGAAGCGGAGGTATGCACCAATTATTCCATTGCTGACAATTCCATTTACTTTTGCATCCTCATTACTGTTAACAATTTTCATTGCAATCTGTGGACTTAAAATTCTGCACTTTGTTTCTGGACTGACTTCTGCTGAAACAGGTAGAGATTTTTTGAAACTTCTACCTATATACTGTAGTGGGGGGAAATTGATGAGACAGGTGAAAATCTTGACCAGACAGCTGAAGATACTTTAAAACTTCAGAAGCCATGAAATTCTTTTAATCTTCTGCTGTATGTATGTATGTCATTCATTAGAGCTCTAGGACCTGCTCTGACTGAAACACTCTCGGTTTAACAAATCCCAACAAATCTAACAAAAGAGTCCAAGAGGATCTGGTCTGGATTCCATCCAAACAGCCTCAGGATTCACTGCCCTAATGCAGTTTATCAAATCCACCCTTGTGGCATGGTGATATGCTTGGTGTAGCACATGGTGTCCAGTGCCAATACCATGCAGTCTGTGACTGGGGCAACTGCAACAGTACAAATGGTTCAAGACCAGAGAACGTGCCAAGTCCCCTTGGCCAGGATAATTGCACAGATTAAAGAAAAAAGAAGAGTAAAGGGGTAATGTTGCTTGTATTCATTTACTAATGAGAGCATGTGAGCCTGAACTAGTCCATCTAGTAAACAGAAATAAGAACATCTGTGGAATTTGATCTTCTGCACCTTATATGCCTGCCTTAGAACAAATGTTTGTTCCTTCTTTCTTTAGTCTGCAGGAAGACATGGACGTGTGGTCAGACTGCAAGATCTGTCTTGGGACAAACAATCTCACATAATGTCTCTGCTTCTAGTTAGTCTAGAAACCTTGATCAGAACTTAAAGAACAGAAATGCCAAGCAGCTGGAATCCTGAGGATACCCCACCTCAGAAGCTGCGTGTGGAAATACTTGGCAGGGAAGCTCACACCTATCAATACCGATAATTTACCTGAGTAAGAATCAATGGGATCGATGGCATTGCTTTAGAATTATTTGGGCCAGAAAAAAGTTTTTGAAAAGCAAGATTTGTGAAGGAAGGAACCCCCCATTCCAGCCACTTCTGATAGGGGACCCCACTTCTAACGCAATTAGCAAGAACTGAGAAAAAAACCTGAACGCACAACTCACTATTATGTGTCTCTTTTCAGAATACAAGAATCAAGTAAGTATTCAATATTCTTTAGCATCTAACCCTGATTTATAAAGAATATTTATTTTAGCTTATATTTTAAAACTAGTTTAATCTCTCTTAGTAGATAAATAAATACATGAACAGGTATATTATGTTAAATTTTAAAAAAAGAAAAACTTGTCCACAAAAAGTGTTGTGAAAAACAACGTTAAAATAGATGCTTTTTCTCCACTATATTTTGTGAGTATTGTCTGCTGTAATACTTTTTTCACTGGCAACTTTTAGGTGTGCTATCCTCTACAGCACTTCAGAAACGACTTTGTAGAATATAAATATGACAAATCTACCATTCTGTCACATTTGAATAAATTCCAAACACCTTTGAAGTTTTCATGACCTCCTTTTGCAAACTCTTTGAGAGCTGTAGATGAAAAGTAGTCATGATGCTAGATAGATATTATCATCTCTTTTTTATGCACTAGGGACAACTGTCGTTTATTTTTCACCTATTTGTCACATCAAACAATATTTGAATTCCAGATTTGCTAAATGTACAAAAATGATTTCCATCTGCATCTTTGAAAGTCACTTTTTGTCTTGGGCAAAATTATGGACAATTTCCAGAATCATGTGGTGAAAAGGACAGTTTCAAGATTAACTGTTTTATATTGTTTGTCTATAGTTTCTTTGTATACATATATTTATATAATGATAATTTTTGGTAAACTAATTCATGCTTTGACAGCAATTTTTTTTCAGTTACCTGCCTATAATACTCTCCCAACAGTATTCACTGCCATGAAATAGTACAGTCTGTCCAAAGACCAAGGACTTGATAGAGAAAGTAGAGTCCATACAGTGCCACAAGCATGTTCTGCCTACACATCAAACAACAAATTGCAGATTGACATCAATATGCAATACCAGGTGTGGATGTATTGTCTTTGACTCAGTATGGCACTAATTTCTAATTAAAGCTATACCACTCTTGATTGAACCATGCTAATATCCTGCTATTTTGGCAAATGAGCAAAACAAATTTGTGATGACTGTGTTCAATAATCGTTGTAGATGTATCATAATTTTTTTTTTTTAATGACCATGAAAGAGCAAGGAACTAACATCCCTAATTGCAAGACAGAATATAGGAGATAGGGAAAATTATTGTAATCCCTTATCCTTTAGCTATTAGTTAGGAGCACCAGCTAACAGCCAATTTGTTAGTAGCTGGCTAACCAGAACATAATTTGCCACGTGAACTTTTAGTAGGCCATTTTTAGTTCTTTTACCCCAAAATAAAGAAATAACCTCTAAAATCCTAGTCCTCTGCAGAGTATATGTAGACATACCAAACATGGCAGTAAGCTGCAGCATTTTGCCTAACATTAAAAAAAGAAAGGTCACTTGCTGTCACTAACTGTGTCTTCTGCTGTATTTGCAAATATACTTTTGTTGGGATCAATCTCTGTTATTAAAGAGAAGATGTCATCTTAAGCCTTCACTGACTGACACGGAAATGCCATTGTTAAATAAGAAAATATGCTGCCTTTATTTTGCATATAGTATACTGCATTTCCAGAAGGAGGGCTATGAGATCACTTATAATTTTCTTATAAAAATAATGTAACCTTTAATGAACCCTAAATGTAAGATTCTCTTGTCTTTTTGCCCAAGAAATCTTCAGATGTCTTGGCACTGTCCTAAAATTTGTTCTGGAACAAAAGCAAATAGCAAGTTCTTCTGGGCATTACTAAATTGAGGAAAGGAAATCCATTTGTGCAAAATTAGGCCACAATTCAGAAGATAAAATCAGATATGCCAATTCAACTGCCTATGGTATAAAAATGATAAAATAAATTTAAATAACTACTGACAAATTTGTTGAAGCACTATCAACATCATGTTATATCTTGCAACCCAGGTACAATATCTGCTTTACTATCCCCATTCTCTCTTAGAATTTCAACTTAGAGGTGATCTAAATTTTATTGGTCTGGACACCAAATGACAAGATTTTAATTTTTTGTTAACAGTATCATCTTTTTTGCTAAAAGAATTTTGAAATTTCTTTCGAGACATGTTTTAAGATTTCAGGTTCTTCCACAGCATAACTACCTACACCAAGGACATAGGTTGGGAAGGAGCAAAAGCAAGCTGAAAGGCAGACTCTGTGCAAGTCCAAAGAGGGGCAAGCTAGTGGTGAATAAATCTAAAATAGAAAATAAAAAATTAAACCAGTAACTGTGGAAATTCTTGTCCTTTGTTCACAAAGGTGACAGGTGAATGTACTGTTCAATCTGCTTAGACAACAAAATATAAGACCCTGTGGAAATGGGCTTTAAAATTACAGTGGGCAGTAAATACCAGGAGAGAAACATATAGGAGACTATATGAGCTAACAAATACTGCAGGCCTGTGAGCAAATAACAATGTGAAATTCTCTCTTTGCATCTGAATATTTTAATGGTCCACACAGGGAAGTTCTGAGGCAGTCTTCCTCTTGGAGCAGAGAGAACACAAACCAATTAAATATTAGTTATCAGATTGATAAACTTATGAAAGGAAATACACAAATACTTGTCTGTGATTGCTTTGAGATCTCCTTAGTGAATGAAGGAGATCTACTACTCTGTGTCTTGTGTATGTTTCCATCTTCTAAAAGGACAACAAATTACATGAGATTTTTTTCTTCAGTAGGTAATTTCAGTCTAAAACCAACCTACATCAGACAGTATAAATTAGGGTGGGAGAATGCAATGGCTATAGTGCACAGTGTGTGAGTAAGAAACTGAGGGAGGGGGAGAGACCTACTGGCTGACAAGTACAAGAATTTATAAATGTCATCCTGGCTATACCAAGTACAGTGGGACTCCAGAAAGCCGTATCAGAAGACGTAAAACCACAGAGTGCAGGAAGCCATAACTTTTGTTCTAGGCACCAGAACCTGTACAGCCCCAGTAGGGACTCACCCCTTATGCCTCTAATGGAATGATACCTTATGGATTGCATCCACACAACCAGACTTACCTACCCACCAGAACATGGGAGCTTTTCCAAACTGCCCGCTGGGAATGCTCCATGCCAAAGCTCAGACATGGTTTGGAGTTTTGTCTGGAAGAGTGCAAAGCTGGATGCATGTGCTTTGTTGTACTCCCTAACTCCTCACAGCTTAATATTATAGATGCAGCCACTGGGACCATTAAACTGCCCACTGTGCTGCTTTGATAGAGCTGTAACAGTCCCCTACGAAGTTCCTATAAATTAAGAAAAACTTCATAACTCTTACCATTTTTAGAGGATTTCTGAAAATATTAATTGTATTTAGAAACCATACTTTTCAGAGTATAAAACACTTTTCTTACTCAGCAGTTGAGGGGTTTTGATAATGAAATAAACCCAACATTTTGATTTCTTTGATTATTATCTTAGTGTTTATTTCCAATATCTTTACATCTTAGCATGTGAAGAAAATAAATATTAAGTAGAAAAAAAAGCAGTTGTGGGGTTTTTTTGTTAGAATCTATTTGACAGAAACATTCACTGCTTTGTTATTGGATTGTAGATATCCCAAAATAAAATCTGTAGAGTTATAGCAAGACAGCCTCTGGGAGACTTGAGAGTCTTCCTGGATTGTCTGCTCCGTTATGAAACAGTCTGAAAGTTGATAGATTTCAGATACTCTCCATGTGAACCGTATTTAAACAAGAGTTGTGGATACCTTTCTGACTTTTCCATCTGGGCTACAGTAGACACAGAGGTCTCAAAGTTAAGAAAAATGTTTCTCCTGTGTAGTGCACAGTTTAGAGTTTGTTAGATGACCAAAGTAAACCCAACTTCTGTAGAAGTAGCCTGTATTTGCTTTGAACCACTATAGCCATCCCAGGGGCTGCAACTCCTGTTGTGTGAGGCCTGACTGATTGCAAAGCAGAGTCAGTCTGTTGTTTTCCTGTGCTTTATTTCAGTGACTGAAGAAGTTACTTTGTAACATTGCTTTTACTAAGACTCATGAAATTCTGGCACTTTTGTTTGCTCGCCACAGCCACTCACCCAATTAAGATATCTCTGTAAGGAATATGTTATATAGCCTTGCATTGGAAAAGACAGAGATCAACAAAAGAGCTCTGACAATATTTTAAAAAATATTTAGATGCATAAATTTGTATTTAAATTAGATCCTTTAGTATTTGAGTACCGAGATAAGATTTTTCAACTGATAAAATCGGAAAACAAATAATGATGCGTTTGATTCTGGAGATTATCAAATGAGTTGAATTTTGATTGCCAAAGCAGAACAGGAACAGTTTATACTATTGTTGGGGGTTGGATCTGTTTCTTTTGTGTTTGTGGAATTTTTTCCTGATGGTTTGCAAGGTAACTGATTGCTGGGTACTTTATGGATACTTGACTTAAACAAAGGAGGCAGCAGGTTTCTCCGGGTGGAACAGCAGTGAACAGCAGTTTGGTCCGAGGACACCGCTCCGAAAGGACTGGAGTACCAGGGGACCCTGCTTGTTTTCTCTCTCTCCACTGGATTTCTCTCCAGAGGAAGACTGAACACATTTTTCTTCACCATTGGACTTTCATACAGGACTATTTCACTTCATAGAACTGCATTTACTGCTCAAGGAGGATTTCATCTGGACTGCTTTCACCACCCTGATACCCAGGGTGTCAGGTCACATCCCTGACTCTGTCAGGGCATTTTCTGAGGTTTTGTTGTTTCTTTGTTTTTGCTTGTCTCCTAGTGCTATTACATTTGTATTTGTCTTTGCTTGGTCTAATTTTACTGCTCAAGGAGGATTTCATCTGGACTGCTTTCACCGCCCTGATACCCAGGGTGTCAGGTCACATCCCTGACTCTGTCAGGGCATTTTCTGAGGTTTTGTTGTTTCTTTGTTTTTTGCTTGTCTCTTAGTGCTATTACATTTGTATTTGTCTTTGCTTTGTCTAATATTCCTAGTAAAGAACTGTTACTCCCACTCTCAAATCTTTGCCTGAGAGCCTACAATTGCAAAATTATAATAATCTGAGGGAGGGGGTTTACATTCCCTATTCAAAGGGAGATTCCAGCTTTTGCTGGCAGGTACCTGTCTTTCAAACCAAGACAACTATGAATAACCTTTACTGTTTCAGTAAGTTGCTCTATCTCTAAATTTCATAATAGCTAATCCTGTTCTAGAAAGACAGATATTTAATTATTTATATTTTATCTTCTTGAGATGATTGCAGAATTTCACTTTACCTCTACTGATAACCATGTTGAATGTATACATAAAAAGATATATAATACATTTTTATACTAATTGAGCACAGCCAATTCTGACTAAGAATTAGGCTGGAGATTATTGCTTCATGAGTTTATCATTTTAATAAAAATGCACTTATCTTTAAATTTCATTAAAACTAGGCAAGTATTAAGAAGATAGATCTTAAATTATTTATGTTTTCTCTTTTCTAACTTAACAAAAGTATTTTTACCTCTGCTGATAAAGTGAAGAATGAATTTTCATCACTTCAAAATGCATAGGCACCAGAAAATATGCAGCATTGAATTATAATGACATACAGTCTCCTCTGAGACATTATATGGTATATCATCAAATGTCATACAGTAACTCCTTTCTGCTTCAGGGGATCATTGTTCATCCTTATAATTAAGAGGACCAGTAAAGTTGGTGTTTTTGAACTGGAATGGGAAAAGTTAAACTTATTCATGATAAGTGATTCTTTTAGAGGAAACTGGGCTTCATTATAATCATACAGCCCTTAGTCCATTTTTAAAAGAAATTTGAAACTATTGCTTGGATACTTAAAAATACCTGTCTTTTGTAGAGCCAGATTTTGGGGTAAAAAACAATAAAACTTTTTGTGAATTTGTGTATTTTTTCTGTAATACCCTTTAGCAAACTCAGCACAGCAGATGCACTGCAATTGGCTTTTGAGCCCAAAGTTAATGCCCTCCTCCATGAAGTTCATGCCGGCCTTTGTTTCCCATAAGGACTGGCAGTCTTGCCCAATGCACAGATTCTATAGGGATTTAGGTTTAGGCAGTATATGTTGACTGTGAGGACAAACACAGATTAGCAATTTTCAGTTCATAACAGGTTCTGGTAACCTGGAGCCGTCAATAAAAACACCAATTAACACAAAACCACAAGCGGCAGAGCTGAAGATGACACACTGAGCTAGCAAGCTGCCTTGTGTACTACCAGAACCCCAGCAAGCATCTTGCCATCACCTCTGAACTGCTGAGGACCCTGGAGAGAACTGACTCACCAAACGAGATGCTGCTGAGTGGCACCCACCTGAAAAAAGGGCTGGAGGTAAGACTAGTGAGATGATACCAGAGGGATAAATTCAGTCTGCATCCACAGTAAATGTTTAGGCTGTCTGTCCATGCTCTGGACTACTGGAAAAAATATTAGTCTTTTAAGTCTTGCAAATGTCAACAAATCCATATTTCCTAGATTGCTCCTCTTCCTCTATTTCTCTTTGTGTCTGTCTGTTTTGTTACAAGAAGATAACAGCAGAACTTAAAGGTGAGTTAAACATCCTCCATTAAGAGCTGTATGATAAATCAGAGAACTCCGCTGGAAATGTCTTAGGCAAACACTTTTTCCTTTCTAATAAACAGGGAACTGAAAGCAGCATTTTACATTGGGATTTTCCATTCAAGCTTCAATTTCTTGAGAATATTACACCAATATTGCTAAATTTAAAAGCAAGAAAGCACTTCAATTTCATTTGCAGAGAACAGCAGGCAATATTATTGTTATCTGTTGGAAAGAGCTCAAGGTATTCTCAGCCTTTCAGCCTTCCTCTTACCTCCCCTGATTTTAAGCATACTCTTGCTTGTAAAATTCTCCAGCTACCCCAGAGGTGGACTAACGTTTTCCTGGCTTGCCCTTCTTCTAAGTTAGGTCAAGTTTCTCCCTTTTACTCTAATTTGGTGTATTTCACTTCTTTGCTTCTGGGGATTTTTTAGAAACTGGAAAACAATTTCTCCAGTTAGTGGAGCAACAGGATTGATTCAAAGTCTCGTTCCTATTTCCCTTCTGGACTGAAAAGAATTGAGGCACAGGAAATCAATTGCTTACCATTCTCATATCTTTGTTATGTCTCCTACATGCTTTATTTGATTTCTAGATTATTGCTGTGGTCTATCCACTTATATTTTTGTCATCTGCTTTGCCTGGAATCTCCCCATAGCAGAGGTATTTTTAAGAATATTTAGATAATTTTCTTTTGGAGAAGCTTTGAAGAAACCCAGAGATATGATAACAGTAAATATCAATATACAGAATTACATCTTACACTACCACCATTTGCATGTGGTGCTGATATTTATAGCTACAATTTCTATTAGCAATTAGACTCTAGTGTCACCCTTCTGTCAGCCTTCTAGCTTTTACCAAAAGTGCCTTTCATCTAAAAATGATGGGACTTTGAGATGATTGACTAATTCCTTTTCCGCTGCCTGTTTTATTTTATCAGTTTATTTTAACTTTATCCTGGTTTGGGCTAGTTTCATCTGTAAACAGCCATCAAATCAGGTAAATGCATGAATAACAACCAACATAATCTTTATAGGTGTAGAAATTAAAGGACAAAATAAGAAAAAAAATAGTATCAAGATTACTCAGCTAGGACAGTGATAGTGACAGAGAGAGGGTGAAGGTGATTAGAAGTTAAGGAGAAAAACCTGGTTATGAGACTCCATCTACTATGATATAGACTGGATAGAAATAACTTCTCAAGTGTGAAATCAAGACCATGTTTCAGCCAAAATGACAGCTTTGCAGACCTGAAATAAAATTTATTTTCAAAAACTCTGATGAAAAAGTATCAATTATCTATTGAAGAAATAAGAAAAGCTATACAGGAACTGTAGCACCACTTAATTTTCAAAAGAATTACCTTAAAAATGAGAAAAACTTCTAGAGAGAAAAAACTCCCAAACCAACAAAGCCAGAACTGCAAAACACTGGCAGATAACACATTAGAAATTCAAAACAAATGTGCATCGTTTACCAAAATGCTTGTAGAAACATCACAAATAAAGCCAACATGGCTAAATAACAAAGTAAAGAAGGTTATTTAAAATAAGAAGGCATACTTCAAAAACTTGAAATTGAGTTGCAAGGGAAAAAAAAGTAGGAATGGTTTAGGTACAGCATATCAAAAAGCATAAACACATTTACTAAAACCTTGTTCCAGTGTGTTCATGGTTAGGGAATCCTCTCCAGGGATTTGAAGAGATGGTCAAGGTATAAAAACATAAAGACAGGACCACAAAAGACACATGATATTATTCTTCTCATCCAAATTTACCAGCAAGCAAGGTAAAGCTTAGAGAGACATCTGTGTGCCAACACTCAAAAAAACCCAGAGAATTTATCTAGAACTGGACTGACAGCAGAAGGTATGAGCAGTCTCAAAAATGTTTGGGGTTTTTTCTTCATTTTTCTGGATACCCACGCTCCATTGACATTAACTCAATTGAAATTTGCCAGGTTTAGAGATGCAAGATTAATTGCTTGTTTCTGACAGATTTTTGAGAATTTAATATCTGAAAAACTACAATTTTTGTATGTTTAGAGATACTTTTCAAGGTATTTCTCCTTAAATGGTGTGGTGAACATTATCTATATAACTGTTTGAGGAGAAAATGAGATTGTCAGGTCTTTAAATAAAGAAATGTGCCTCTTACAAATTAAAGATCTTTACAGACTTATTTATTAGAGATACCTTGAATCATAGATAAGCCAATATTTCTTTGAACTAAAAAACTGTCCCAAAAAAAATGAGTGCACTTAAAGCAAATGGCAGGGGTGGGGGGAAATGGGACCAACAGCTTATTGAATATGTTTGTTTAGAATTTATACATAGGTGATTTAAATATTTTCACAGAAATTTTAATGTAAGGAAGAAATTCAGGAAGAAAGGGTAGTAGAGTGTAATACTGTTTATCTGCTTACATAATGTATATGTTGTGATAAAGGGATACATCTTAATATCTTTGCAATGAATAGTGTAAAAAGTAAAGAACTGCCTTCATCCTCTTGATATAATTCAGTTGTTCCCTGGAATATTAAAGACTGACTGTTTTGCTTCTGTGAAGGAGAGGACATACACCTGAAAAAGCTGTAGAATTATTTGAGATTCATTTTTTAAATTGGTAAAAGTGATTATATTTTTATGTTTTGGTTCCATTAAAACAGTGGGTGACTAGAACTATTCTTACCATGGAGAAGTAATAATGCTTTCCCTTAATTAAAGTTGTTGTGTATACCCATGCCTATTTCTTGCAGTAAGACTGTCTTCAAAACTGATTTTCTCAGTTCTATCAATAGGGCCAAGACTTTCCCCAAGGCTAAGGTTAGCAATGAAGAAATCCTTGAGCCTGAGATCTTGAACCAGCTGGAAGAGGAACACTCTTGTTCATCTCCCCTGTTGTCAGAGCCAACACCAGTAAATTTGTATAGTATATAGTATATACTTCCTATATTAGTATACACGTTTATGTATTTGTATTGTATATAGTATACACTTCAAGGAATGTCCTGAATTTAGATGCATATGTTATTAAATAAGATTGTGTAATACTTTGCTTTTGAAATTAAGTCTTCCTGTGTAAATAAAATTTAGTATGCTGCTTAGTGAAAGAGGAGACACATAGCCCCTTTAAAGCACAGATTTACAGATCTTCTGAACGGATAAGGTATGGATCCAAACACTTTGTTATTAGTATTTTTTCTAGTGAGTGGCAAAGATACCCCATTTCACCAAACAAAAATATGGCTGTAGATGCACAGCAACACAGAAAAGAAGATGGGGGTTTTGATTTATGAAAGAAAAAGGAGTAAACAGACAAATATAGAAGATTACTAAAAGGAAGAAATAAAAGCCTAATGGGGAGCAGGTGGAGTTGACCACAAAACAATCAAGTTTTGTTATACTTGGTTACAAATGGAGACAAGAGCTCAGGCAAGTCCTGCTGTTGACTCAGATTTCTGGCAGTAGCTCTGTTAAGGCAGTCATCACCCCAAACATCTCTCGATCACAAGTTGTTAATAATGACCAAGCAGGTCTGTTACAACATGAATTATTTATTGAATAGACATAAGGAAAACAGACATATGACTTTAACAGACTTATTGCTACACAAGATAAACAAAAGAAACACTACTAGTAGGTTCATAAGACAGTGCACAGTGATAAAGGTACCTATATTACAGCTAGCAAAGAAATAGTATCAGTTGGGAGCTAATGTAACTTATCAAGGAATGGCAGTGGTGCACAGAAGTCTCCTTCCACTCAACTTCCAGAAGAGTAACTCAAGGCCACCATCTCCACTTCATGGACACCTCCCCACACACTCAGAGACTGAATTAGAGATTTCTGAATTTATAAAAATTATAGTGGGCTTTTATATTTTGTAGAAGTGCTGTGTCTGTCAGTCATGAATTTTTGCTTATCCTTTCCCATGCATTCAGGGAAGGATGTTTATTGCTGGCTAAGGATGTTTTTCAGCCAAGGTAATTCAGCACAAGGCAAGCTATTCCAGCTTAACTGAAAAAAGATAAGCTTTTTCAGTATCAGGGCTGAAAAGTCCTGTCACATACTTGAAAGAAAAGAAGCAGCCTCAGCCAACTCAACTGCCTTTCTTACTACAAAGTACTGAGCACATAGCTTTAAAACTAAATTCCATGAAAAATGTCCAAGGGGGACTGGGAAAAAATTGCCCCAAATCAACAGGCAAGTGGCACTAAAAATGCCTATCAAGACAGACAAAAAAAATTGAGAGCCAACTAGATACTTAGAAAAGCATGTCAAGGGAGAACATTGAACAGCAGGGATCTTACTGCTTTTCTGGTCTCCTATAACATTTTTAAACAACTTCCTCAATTCTTCCTTTTCTTTCTTTTTCTTTCTTTCTTTCTTTCTTTCTTTCTTTCTTTCTTTCTTTCTTTCTTTCTTTCTTTCTTTCTTTCTTTCTTTCTTCCTTTCTTCCTTTCTTTCTTCCTTTCTTTCTTCCTTTCTTTCTTTCTTTCTTTCTTTCTTTCTTTCTTTCTTTCTTTCTTTCTTTCTTTCTTTCTTTCTTTCTTCTTTCTCATGGTTAATTTTTCAATTTGAATAGCTATTGGTATAAAGCATGCCTCATTAGCTTGTGGGAGGTAGTAGTCTCCACTAATTCAGTTCTCACTTCATTTGCTTTGCATATAGTTATAATTAGCTTCAGAATAACTCTGGTAACTTCAGCAGATTTATAGCTTCAGTTTTATTCTGCATTTGGCTTTTCCCTCATTTCAATGTGTTGTATGAGTTTTAAAAAATCAAATCCAACAATGATTGCTTTAGGGAGTCATTTAATGTTGAAATTTTAGTGACAGCCTGTTTACATCCCTCTGTCGAGCTACATAAACAGTTAAAACACTAAGATTTACATAATCTCCAATCGTGTCTTCTTACAAATAGGCAGAAATTCACACTGTCTGATGTGCATTCTCTGAAGCAATCCTATGCCATGTATGCCAATCCCCAGCAGAGTGGATGTGGCAGCACACTAACACACCCCACTCCTCATAGTATTCTGAGCTAAGGAAGGAATCATGTCAGTATTTTAGTGACATCTTATAGTCAAAAGAAGATTTTCCCTATTCCTTGGGGGCATACTCCTGTAGTAAGGATACACATGCAGCACTACACAATTCAAACTTGTTTTTGTGGGCTGTCAGGGCAGCAATGCTATTTTAAGAAGGGTAAAGAGTTAAAGACAACAGAGCCACAGCATCTTCTGACACCTTTGTAAGGTGGATACCACAGAACCACCAAATTGTTAGAGTTGGAAAGGACCTTTGCAAATCATCTATTCCAATCCCTCTTCATATTCACATACAAAATGTGTCAGTGTATTTAGTACATCAGCCCACCCATGGCCAAGCTGATGATTGATTTCTTCTTGTGGCAAAAGCAAAGTGCTTTATGCCACTATATTGGGCCATATGGCGTAAGAGGAGGGAAATTAAACCCTTCAGAAAGGTTCCAGAACTTTATGTAAATTATATAGTGTTACATTATGTTCATTTTCTTGGCACATGACAAGGTACCACCACCAAGAAAGATGCAAACACTTCCAGGAAGAAGCCACAACCTCTTCTAGAGATATGTCTAAGGAATATCTGATGTTGTACAAAAGTTTAAGTGAAAAACATATGTGGCAAAAACAAGGTGTCCAGTCCCTCCACAGACACCATTTGAGAACACAAATGTCAGCACAAGACAAGAGTGGGGTTTATAAGCACAATGTTAACAGCAATGCTGCAAAGACTGCTGTTTTCCTGGCTTAAATACAAGTCAGTCACAAAGCTCTGGAATCTGTGTGCATCCACAGTGTGCTTAGCCAGCCTAAACTGCCTGCAAAGCCCATTGAGAGCTCCAGTACTTACCAAAGAAAATCAGAAACCTATGGGTTAATGCTCTGTAGCTGCTATACTTCTCCCTCACTTCAAAAGCCAACTAGCAGACACCTTCTAAAACAAAATCAGGCTGTGAGGAAGTTCTACCAATAAATTGCCAGCAGTTCAGTTTATGGTAAGAAAGAAGTAAAGTGATATTGTAAATGTTGGTAACCTGCCAAAATCCTATTAATCTCTCTGCATGGACTACTAAGTTGTGCCTTCTTGTAGCAGTCCATATGCTGACTCAGATTTTGGAGAAAACTCTCCCCACAGTTAGCCAGCATGGTATCATCCTACTGAGCCAGAATGGTGGTGTTCCTGGCTCACTCCACATGTTCCTAAGAAAAACATTTTATTTGCTTTTAAGTACCATCTTCATTACAGGTCAAAAGTTAGACTCTCAGCGATGTGATCAGTCACATCACTGCCACCAGATGAGCACCTGGCAAGCCCAAGCCCAACTACTACTGCAGTAGTATCGTTATATCTGCCATAAATCCCACAGGTAATTTCATCCTGCATGCTCACAGAAATGATTAAATGACATGCCTTCAACAGCAGACCACCTTGCAGAGGAAATTGTTGATGGAAATCCAAACATGCAGAAAATTGAGCTGACTTAGTACCTGTAAGACTCCTGGCAGAGCCTCATGAGCAGAAAGTATGTTAGAGAAGCTTGTTGTGCTGGTCAGACTTCAGACAGGTCCTGGCATCTGGAAGGATACAAGAACAGTCTATTTTCCATAAACCCTGGGTCACCTGTCCCAGATGGTTGATTTTTTGATATCATTCCTCCTATACAAGAGTCTTCCCTGAAATGACCAGTTTAAGAATTTTGTGTCACATTGGACCTGCTTCATTGTGAGCACAAAAGAGAGTCAAGCCATGTCATTGAGGAGATGGTTATGAAATAAATTGTGATCAGTTTTGATGCAGAAATCTCAAGAGTTGCTCATATGCCTGCACAAATGCAAGAGATTTTCATCCTGCCAGCACTTTGTTTTTGTTTTGGTTTTGGTTGTTTTTTTTTTTTGTTGTTGTTGTTGGTTTTTTTTGTTTTGTTTTGTTTTGTTTTGTTTTGTTTNGTTTTGTTTTTGTTTTTTTGTTTTTTTCATTTGTCAGATAAAGTCTCCAGCCTGAAAGATGATCCAAAGACTGGGAAGGCTGCCATGTGAGGAAAGTCTGAAATAACTGGGTTTGGTCAACATTGAAAAGAGAATGGGAGACCTTATCACCATGTTCCAGTATTTAAAGAGTGTCTAAAAAGCATTTTTAGGAGTCACATGGAAGAGATAGGGCAATGGGTAAAATTTACTCATGAGATGGTTCCATTTGGACACAGGAAGAATATTTTTCACAATTAAAGCAACATCTGTTGGAATTATCTTCCCAGGGAAGTGTTAGATCCCCAATATTGGATACTTTTAATATTTAGCTGGAAAAGTGGTGGGTCATGTCTAGACTGTGCTTGTGCCAGAAAAGGTTGGATCATATGATCTTAGAGGTTCCTTCCAATGTGGTATTCTATGATTATATGATATTTAAATAGATGCTTTAAAAAATAGAAAAAATATAAGACTGTAGATGAGAGTAAATCTTATGTCCCTTCAAATGCTGGGTATCTCTCCTTGGATGTGTTCTGTCCATTTAGTGCTTTATGAAATCAAAGTGACATCCAGAGAGAGAGCCCTGGGTCATCTCTACCCCTAAGTCCTTTTCCACCTCCCCAGCAGGACACGTATCTAGACAACAATTCCTACAGCACATCTGTGGCACTTGGAAATTGTGTCTTACTATAATGATTCTCCTGTGCAGGAAGACCATTCTGAATGACACACTTGGCACACAGCCAGAGGCTGCTGTTTGCAGCAGAACAGAAATGCCTGAAACCAATTTGAGACACTTTATTTCCTAGGCCTGCTGGAGCTGGAACAGCCCTGTGTCAGTTTTCAGAATGGTGACCCTGTTTTTGTCATCCCAATTATCCATCACACAAATGGAGAGGTCTTAGGTGAAGTATCTAAGACCCATGCCTTGGTCTTTCTTCTATTAACAATAAAATAGATCATGGCAGACCAAGCAGGATATGGGGACTAATTGCTGAAAGAATCCATATTTTAAGCTGGAGAAAACTTTTTTTGATTTTTATTAGTATTTTAAAAATACTATTTCTCCCTTCTTAATGCATCAGTACTAGCTCTCTTCACGTTTTCTAGTTAGAGCAAAGCGGTGAGATGCAAAAAACCACAAGCAAATGATTTTAGCTGAATTTTCTCCACCTTTCCTAATTATTTTCCATTTAAGAATTCAGTCTAAAGACTTTAAAAGTTGGCTATAATAAGGTGAAGGCTGCAGCAGTAACAGACCATTACAGAGTTTTTTCAGAGATGCAACCAATTGCTTTAAAAAAAAATGCAAGCAATGCTGTGAAAGTTCCAACATCTGGGAAAGGATTTGTGTTGCTAGCTACCATGAATAGTCTCTAATTATACTGATAGTACCAAGAAACAGGGGTTTTCAGCACAGGACGGTGGGCTGCAATCAAAGGTATACAGTGAATTCCAGTTCCAAAAAGTTAAAGATGCATTGAAAAGTCATAATGAAGGGTACAATTGGAAACATTTATCAGTGATTCTGTTCCAGCATGAGCCAAGCAATTGTCTGAAATCACTGGAAGCTGGTCTGTTGGCTATTCAAAATCTAGATTGAAGAGCTGATTGAGCTTGCATAAAATTTTTTAACAACTTAAGCTTTCTGACTTCAAACCAATGGGAGTGCATGCTGCATGATTGAGAGGAACTTTGACTAAGTACATCCAAATTCTGCCATTATATCCTCACATAGTCCAGATTTTGAACAGTTCAAGCTTAATTTCCCACACTGAGCAGACAACAGCAACATAAGTGGAGGGCCCGGGGCCAATCTACTTGTTCTTTATCATAATTTAACACGAAGCAGAAAAATAAGGCAAGAAATTTGGACCCAGATCCCCATGGGCTCTCAAAGTTTTTTAGTTGGGCTTTGTCAGTAGAAATAGTCCAGCCACATTTTCCCATATATTTTCCAAAAGTATCACCAGGGGGCTGAAATAATTACATTGCCTTTTGCTACCTGAACATACAATTCTTGGATCATCTTATTCACTTCATGTTTTCTTTTTTTGTTGTTATAAGGATCTGTTACATGATGAATAAGTACAAAACTATTTCAATTCTTCTGTCAATTGAAAGCATCAATCTGAACACAGTTCCTTCATTAAAAAATCACCTTTTAAGATTAAAATAGTGATCTCTTGTCATTAATAAAGAAACTTTCATATAAAAGAAAGATGGAGATAATATTTGGGATGCCATCAACTGAGTGTATCTTTTAACTAAGAAAAATCCAGCAATTTTGCCTGAATACCAAAAGCAATGGATATACATTGGATATACATAGGAACGGTGGTTACCCAATATTGTTCATCATTTAGTGGAAAAATGGGTGGATTGATCATCAAGTATTATTATGTAAAAGACGGTTCAATTTCTGAATTTTTAAAACATGACAGAAGGGCGGTTACCTATTGTGATAGAAAGCTTTCACTTCTGCCCAGACAGATAAAGAAGAGGCCTCCTACTATGCAACTTTTCAGCTGTGATGAGTTGAGTATTGTGAATTGAAACAGAGAATAGTCTACACAGAATCTGAAAAAGGCTCTCAGGAAGCCGTCCCTTGACCAGAAATTCTTTCCTTCCCTTTCACCCTGTCCAGATAGAGCTGAACACATCTTCTGGTTGTGCTGAGCTAAGGTGTCCTGACAGAGGGGTTCTTAGCATGTAGAGCCCAGTTCAGTGCCAAAGTCACCTGTCGTTCTTCCCCAAAGCCTCACAAAGTGCTCCTTCTCCTAGAAGGGCAGGCAGAACACAGCCTTTATAAAAGCACCATGAAAAGCCAAATGATAAATCAATGTGCTTTCAGTCTGAAATTAAAACCTATGTCAATTGTAATGGCAGAAATATATGCTTTAAATTGGACTCAAATTGCTTTCAGCAAAAAGACATTTGAAAGCATCATGAGCAGATTGAAGTTTCCAAAAACATAGCAGCTGCCAACATCAGAAATCCCTGGAGTGCAGTAGAGAACAAAAGAGCCTCCTCCATTGAATTTTGCCTGCAGAAAGCCACTGCAGCCTGGAGTGTCTGGATGTGTGGAAAGAATATATTTTTAAACGCGCATTAGTACCAGAGTAGGTCAAAATGCAAACATGAAAGAAGGCTTGATATTTCAAAGACTATGGAAGTGTACCATTCATTTTACAATTGAATGCAGCCTAAATTACAAAGCTGCAGATTTTTGCCCTGCCAGGATTCAGCTCTACAAGTGCTTAATCAGTCACCCTAACAATAGGACAAGGCTGAGAACTGCTTTGCTTTCTTGAGGGATTATGTTGTTGGCATTATCCAGTAACGACACAACAAATTCTATAGACAAATTTTGCTGCAAAAGCATTTTCTCTCATTTTCACCTTAACAAAACCTGCACAGTAATTAACTTCACAGCAGTTTCATTTGGCAAAGTAATACAGCACATAAAATAAAATATTCATTAATAATAGATTATGAAAACTGTAGTTAAACTATGATTAGCTAATGTAATAGCTAACAGCTATAAGAATATACAGGGCATGGTTCTTCACAAAACCAAAATATTTCAGTTTAACAGTGTTTGAAGGATTTTGGAAAGAATAACTCTAGTAAAATTGCAAAGGACCCTCTACAAAACAGATTTTCAGGGATGCAATGAGCACTTTTTACAAAATTTCAACCCATACTACAGAACACTTCCAAGAATTAAATCATTGGTGATTTCTCCAAAAGCCAGTAATATATTTCTTCTAAAATTTTCAAGGACCAGTCAATGGTTTCTTTTCAGTGATGACTCAAACTGCAAGGAAACAGAACTGCATTGCAAATAAAACCTTATCATGATGTATGGTGGAATATAGAAGGAAATCACTGATAACTGCTCTGAATATAGCCTTTTGTTTCCATGTTAAAGCTTTACTCTTTTATTCTGTCTTTCACAACCCACTCCATTTCAATTTGTTGTTGATTAATGGGAAACAAAACAGAAGTCTACTCACCATGTTTGCCTGTGATATGGTGCATTTTTTTTCCTCTCTCTTCTTTCTTTGCAGTATCAAAATTTGCTAACTTATTTCTGCCAGAAAGAGAACTTAAAGATCAATAGATCTCTGGTCTAATATTTCAGCTTTCATATGTTAAGCACCTGCAAAACCTTTTAGTCAGGAAAGAAAACAAAGCAATATAAATATTTTGTCCCAAGCTGTTTTTTTTTAAAACCTGTGTAGCTCACCTTTCATAATTATTCTACCCGTGCAGCCTGAATTGTGCTGGAAGATAAACCAGAAGCAGTGAATTGACATGTCTTTTCTGAAAAGAAATGCTAGAAACAAGCATATATGAACTCCAGAAGACAGAAATACATTTTGATAAGGATCAAAAACTACTTTAAAGAGTATTATCTCTTTCTTCCCAAGGGATCAGATTTTCCAAGGCATGAGTCTGAATATGAGGTCAGGCTTTCTTTGGTCCATGGATAAAGCCAATACAATCTAAAATGCCTACAGAGATACTGAGCTTATCAGACACAAAGGCATCAATGTAGATGCCCATGCCAACAGATCCTTCTGTCCATGTCCAAAACCTGCACAGACTAGCAATATTATACAAGATCTATAGGAGAGGCATGCATTTAAGTGATAATCTATATAACACAGATCTATAAGAGAGCCGTGAATATAGGTGGAAGCACTTCTGGATGAGGTGAAAGACTCTCCAGTCTCCCTTGGCTGAGAGCAGGATCTAGCTACGAACACCACAGTGGTCCAAGATGTCACAGGACATCTGAGACACTTCCACAGGACACGATGTAGGACTCACAAGGGATCCTTTCTTCCTGGAGAGGCTGCTCGAGCCCAGGCAGCAAATCTCACACCATTAAGTAGAAGGGTTGCTGTTACAAGATAACAGAATCCCACACTAGAATCTTCATGCAGGAGTTTGGACAGCTGGATGGCTTGTGGACAGCTAAAATCGGTAGATTTTATTTTGAATAAATCCCAACAGAGAGGTCTGCCTGGGAACCCGACTTCCCCAAGTTTCAAACAAGGTCAAAGGGTTCTAATTCCTACTATAAATTTATCACCAGAGTCCCAAATAAGTAACCAAAATGTTCATAATGAATAAATTTAGGCCTCAGTTCCCAAACTTCTCTCTTGCATTCATGCCAGCTGTGTATCCTATCAAAGAGAATCATCTCTGTCCCCATCTGTGCATCTAGTGTTTCTCAGCTAGTGATGTATGAAGCCTTCTCCTTTTTTTTTTTTTTACCATGAAAAAAGCACTGATGTTAATCTCATTAGAACCAAACACATCCTTTTCTTTTTTGTTTCAAAACTTCTGCTTGCAAAAGGAGACAAAATAATTTCTACAATCATGCAATAAAAAAATAGATTTTTGTCCTGATACCAGAAGTTTGTAAGTGGTATTGAAAGGACAAAGTCTATTCAAATCCTTCTTCAGACAGAAATTCCAGCTGCAAGGGCAGAGGGTACTGTCTGTAGGCATTTAGAACAGGTACATGTGATCACTGTAATCGTATTGCTCCTTAGATCCTGTAAATTGAGGAAAACAAATTGAAAAAATTCACTAAAGGAAGCATAAATATGCACTTATTCTTTGGAGTTTCTAGGAACTCACATAATCACCTTTCATCACATACAGGCTTCAGTTACATTTTCAAACATAAAATAAAAAAGCATTAGAAGTGCCTATTGTCTAGGTAAGAGCCACTTCTAAGAGCAGAATAACAGAAGATCTTTAATAGTACATAAAATATACAACTGTTTTGGATGGTAAGTGAGAGCTAAATTTCCCATTGGGAACATGGGATAAATGTGGATTACCTGTTTCATCCTTATATTGACTATCAACTGGAATCCTTATTATCAGAAACTACCTCCAGTCTTTTTAAGGCTTGAACTATCTGAGATATCTGTCATTTTCAAAAGAAAAATCAAGTTCAAAAAAAGCAGACTAGAGGGATAGTTTATATTTGTAATATACCTATCATCTTTCCTAAGTTATCATCAGAATACCACCCCATGAGAAAAAAAATCCCTTTTTTTAAAGCAAATAGTTAAAATATATTAAAATTACCTGTAACTAGTCAGCCAGCTGTATCTTGACAATTTTGCAGCTCACTGCCAAGAGAAAGTTGCTTCTACACTAGTAAAGGATTCCCAGATATAGTCAATTGATCTTCCTAACATCACCTAAACCTAGTATAACAGTACAAATCAACAGCAAAGCAGTGGAGAGTCCAGGCAATTGGAAGCATTAGGTTTCTAAGCCTTAACCAACACTTGAATTTCATCCAGCTAAAGATAGAATTGTACAGAAGTGAACTCCACTCCAAGGGCAAGTAGCATCATTTTTCCCTAGAAAAGAAAAGCAGAATGGATTTACTCCAAAGGGAGACAATCTCAACAGTTCTGCCTACTGATAGCTAACATGAGAATTAGGGCAAGCCCTCTAGCCAGGAGGCACAGAGATTGTTGACCCTGGCAACTCTGCTGAAAATTAGCAACTGGACATCAAAGGAGAATTTCTATCTGCTGAGAGAGGATCATAATTCACACTTAGATTTAACCAGGATATTCTGCAGTCTTTTCTAATGGAATAAACAAACAAGCAAACAAACTAGACTGAGATTTATTCCTTTATCAATATATTGCCTGACCTTCTTCTTGGCTGGATTCTTCTTCTTCATCCCCAAAATCAATTGCCATGCTAATTGCAATAAAAGCAAAAGATCTAATAGACTGTTAATGAAAAGAGAACAGAAAAATAGGCCATTGCATAGACTGCAACATTGCAAAGCCATTGCAAGACAGGCAACATGTTGAGCAGCAAGAGCTAATTTTACTAAGTGTAAAGATAACATTTATTCAGTCTTACTTAAAGACAGCTTTCAATTATTTTCAAACTCCCAAAATTTTTAAAGTCCCCATAACATTAGAAGAGAGACTTCTTTCCCTAAGTAAATGAAAGAAATGCTATTTTAAAAGTAATAAACTGACTAGAAATTTTAGGTTTTGTTTCTTTACATTATCAGTAAGAAAAAAAAAATTGTAAGGCGGAAAAAATTTCTAAAGAGTTTATTTTAATTCCTACTTTTAATTACTGTTAATAAAATTTTCTTTATACCCTTTTAAAGTTTTGAGCCTGCTTTACCTGTCTTCTAATCCTATCTCACAGCAGGAAGTGAGTACACTAGTAATTAACCAGTGTGGTGAAACCCACCACGCTCATCAACACATTTGTTAAAAAAATCTCAAAATTAGAAAAATCTTAAATTAGCAAACCAAAATCACTACATTAAATTGACATTTCCGCCCGGTTTCAAGCTGAAACCACCACATCTTTATTAGGAGTTTTGCTTTCTTTCCTGTTGCCTGAAGAAGCTGGGTGTGCATCCAACAGATATCATATTTCAGGTTCATGTGCCCTCAGAAGGACACATAAATTATCTGCTGATTAGGCACATACAGATCTTGTCTGCCCATTCCAGGAATGAGACTGCCTGTACTAACAGTGATAAAGCTATAAAGACAACATTGCTAAAACAGTTTGGGAGAAAACAAAGGAGCAGAATTTCACAAAAAAATTCCTCTCTGGCACTCCCGGTTTTTACTCCCCAGTATTGACTCTAATGTAATTTTATTCTTCCATCTGTCTATATACACTCTGTGTGAATCTGAGGAGAACTTAGACTAAGTCAGTGTTGCCATAGTCAGATGCATCTGTTGGTGAGAGACCACTAATCTTTTCACCTCTCTCTGGCTGTCTAAGAAGAATTTCCTTCTTTCTTTATCCATGCTTCAGGAGCCCTTATGGAACATGGGGTTGTATTCAGAAATCCTTTCACTAAAAATATTTTTTATTCCACATCAGAAGCCAGCAAACATGAGAAGACTAATTGAAGGACATGGAGATTTCAAAGTCTGGTACCATTACATGTTGTCAGCAAAGTTAAGCTAAACATTTGTTTTCTAAGACCCTTACCCCAGTTAAAACAGCATCTTATTGTTTTGGGGGTTTAACACAGAAGACAACACATGACCCAGTACATTTGATAATAAAAGCACAATACACTGAAGTAAAATGACCACTATATAGGATGTATTTGTCCATCACTGTTCTTCTCATAAGTTTTGATCCACTTTCCTGGCTATAAATGTGACTTCTTACTCCTCTGTTACACAAAATCTTATAATTTGGAAGATAATGTATTGCAAACCTCAGCTTCTCTGTGTTCTTTTGAAGACATCCCAAGCAAACGAATGATTTTCATTTCAGACTCTCATTTCATTCTGCACTTTCATTGTTATGAGGGCTTTGTAATGATCACAAAATGCTTACCCAAGCAAAATAAAACTAAAAGTCAGCTAAGGTACCCAGAAGTCTACTATATAACCATTGAAAATGTGTGGGGTTTTTCTCAGTATTTTGTTAGCTTAATGAAGTGTGACTGTGTAACATTTTTTTTTCTTTCATCCAAATTCACACAACCATTAGCAACAGAAAAAATACATATTTTCAGGTGCAGAAGCAAGATACTCCTCTTCTTATAGATAACCAAAGTCAGCTTCATGTCCATTTTTAAGCCAAAATCTGTAGCAAAATTTGTCATGTGCTTCATTACATACACGTGCCATTTGTATTTCATTGCAAAATTGAAATTAGTTTACAAATTCTAATTTTTGCTTTATTACCAAATGCTGATTCCTGATTTCTTAATATTTTTGAGCAAAAGTTGTCTTTTAAATTTTCACATTTTTACCAGGCTTTTTTAAATTCAAATCCTTCCATAAATTTGTTTTCTACCTGTATATTTAAGTGTGGTTTGAGGTTTTTTTTAATTTAAATATTTTAAAATATTGTCTCTTATGCATTTCAATTAAAGGGCACCATTATATATTTCTAAACTCTGAAACACTGTATTTTCTTATGGTGACAATTTTGCATCAGGAATAAATCACATAAAATGCATAAACCATTGATATACAAACTAGGTCATAAAAATAATGACAAAGAAGCAATCTAATTCACACATAGACAAAATTGCTCAAAACACAACCTACCATTCTCTGAACCTTT
>WBNO01029178.1:0-24482 GCA_013400575.1 Peucedramus taeniatus
TCCATTGCATCTCTGCAATGGTACTAGCTTGTATGCATGTCTTCATACAACTAAAGAAAGCTAGGAACTGGCTTTTTTAATTTTCAGTTGACCAGTTTTCAAATTTTTTGTTGATCATTATTTTTTTTTCAAACTAATTAAACTATGAGCATGACTTCCAAGGCCTTTCTTCAGTGCTAGGATCTTAAGTGAAAAACTGAACTGTCAAAATTACCAATATCTTCTCTGGACCAGACTGTATTTCTTTGAAGCACTTGGCAGCCAAGTTTTCTCAAAAGACCTGTACTTGCATAGAGTATCACTCTTCCCCAGCGATTTTCACCAGCTGGAGGCAACCATGTAATGAACACAACAATCCAAAATTTCTTTGATGTCAGGATGAAGGAGGCTACAGCATGCGGGTGTTCATTGCTTTAAAAAATAAGGGGTAAATACTGTGAAATGGACTAACTGAGCAATTTCTGTACAGATCATCACTCTCAATACACATCTCTTCTGTCCAAACCCACAAGCACATTTATGAATGCATTTTCTTTTTTAAGAGCTCGCAAATAGACAGCAGGTACTATAGCGTTTTAACAGAAGGCCATATAGCCCTGTTGGTGAAGAAGATATGGAATTATATGGTTAACATTGTGTCACTTCCACAAAGTCAAACCCGAGTCTGATTTAAGTGTAAATACAGTTTTTATGTTTGGGCAGAAAATATCTAGACTATCACACCTAGTATCACCTTGTTTTTTTTGTTTTTGTTTTGTTTTTCATGAAGAAACAATAATGTATTCAATAAAAACCAATTATAGCCCTAACAGATAATATAGCAGTAAATATATTTGAAAAAGAAAAAAAAATTATTACAAGAAACACAAGAAACAAAATCAATGTAGTAATTCTGTGAGCTGTTCAGCACAAAATTTTAATTATATAACTCTCCACCCACATTTAGATAGATCCTTGTTTAAATACTGAGGTACGTCAGAGACTAAAGAATTTCATTGTGATCATATGTCACTGCACAGATAATATTTTTTTTTTAGCTGTGCAAGATATCATAACACTGTAAGATTGACCTTTTAGCAAATATAAGCTGTAATCTATATCTATATGCTATCTATAGCATTATTTGCTGTCTATTTACCTCCTCTTGGTTCACTGGAGAAAAAACAAAAGTGTTGTATTTAAAGTGGGGAGTGAAATTCAATTGCAATCTTTGAAAACACACAGTTTTCCTCCCTAAGTTTTCATATTAATCATTACTCAATTAATAGTCTCAGTAAGAAAACAATTACTGAATTATCCAAATGTTTCAGCAGCTGTTTGTCCAAACTAAATCTGAATGATATCTGTTCCCCACCCAGAGCAGGGCTGCTGCTATTTTCTCAGCGCTGCCCTGTGAAAGGACAACATGCAATGGGCATAATCTGAAATAGCATAAATTACTTTAGCATCAGAAAACATTTTTACTGTTATGGTGATCAAACAACAGCACAGGTTGCCCAAGATGTTTGCATATTTTCCATCCTTGGAGATATTCAAAACCTCTTTGGAGAAGACACTGATGAGCCTACTGGTCTTAGACCCTATTTACAGCAAGGACATCAGAAAATGTGAGCTCCAGAGGTACCTTCCAGTCTCAACAGTTTTGTGATTCTGTGAAATCCTATAATAATGAGACTGTATAAAAAAACCCCATAGCAAACCTCTAGAAAGCAGAAGCAAAGCTAGTATGACACAGGTGTGTACTGTGTGATTTTGCAAATTGTATATATATTAACATTTTTTACATGAGAAATAACTGATTAGATTCTTCTAATAATCTGCTGTTTATGTATCTTGACATCTGTTTTCCTCTCTGTTCATATTCCAGAAACAAAAATGTAGCAAGGTAACCTTTGTTGATGATTCCCTTGATTCAGGGGAAGAGCACAATTTATTTCTCTGCCAAATGAGAAGAGCAGGAAAACTATGTAATATGGGCTGCAGCACTGACCAGAAGCAAGGGGAACTTTTCCAGACAAAGATAAATGTGAAAGACTGTGCTAAAACAGAATTTTCTATAGCAGTTTCAAAGGGCCAACAAAGTACATTCATCACCCCAGAAACTCCAGGAGAACAGGCACTGTATTTTCATGAAGTGTTCAGAATAATTGAGTGTAACATTCCAGCTGAGCTGGCATTGTATGCATCAGGTAGTGAGAAAATGAAGCAAAATTAGCTACATGTAGAAATGATAAAAAACAAAGTCACAGGAGATTTTGAATTTTTATCTTTTATTTGGCCTTACTACATGTAGATATGTGGGATAGTGTCCTCATAACTCACATGACAACTTATTAGCACTGCTTGGAACCCTGCATCCATTCCACTCTTTTTTTTCACTTTAGCTTGCATGCAGCTGAAGGCACTAGCTTGGGAGTGATCTGTCACTGATGGTCTGTGGTGGATGCCACAAGGTCTGTGATTAGAAATAAGTCCTGAATTGCGTACAGCCCCTAGCAGAGCTTACAAAGAGCTTGCAGAGAGTGAGTGCTGTGGTGGCAGAAAGCAATGGGCTAAGTGGTCCTAGCCTATCTGCAACCAGGAATAGAACCACACCCAAGAAGGAGCATTAGATTTCAGACACCCTGTGGGAATCTGAATCACAGTTTCTTTATGTTATGACTAAGCATAACATAGCTCAATTTTAATAGACACAGAGTTAAACTGAGGTGATGAGATGTGTCCCTCTGTGCTTTTTGCTGAGTCAGTGCTTTAGATGTGAGATGATATGCTGGAAAAGCTGTCATGCTTTAGATGATATGCTGGAAAAGCTGTTTCCTCACTGCACTGGGTCCCTTGCCAGTATTCTGAAGAAACCAATGGTGAGTGAACTGAAAACATTCCCTCAGTCTGGTGGTACAGTTTGTTCAGGACAAAAATCCTTAGATAAGAGCTATGATTTAAGTGCAAAGAAAAATTGCATAATTTTACAGTTTTTCATATTATTTAACATGGCACAGATGGAAAGAATGAAATGTCCTCTGAGATTTCCTTCTAATCTGTCCCTGATGCAGTCCAGTACTAAATAGGTCATTTTTCTCAGTTTAATGCAACTGCAAAAAAAACCCAAAAAAACAAAAAAAAAACTAAAAAACCTATTAAATGGGAAGGTCAGGCAGTGAATAAGTTAGTTGCAAATATATAAAGACTATTTCTATAAAAACATGTAGGAGTGAAAGAAAAAGTATTAAAAAAATTTGTTTCTATTCTCTCCATGAGAAGGTGGTGAACTTAGTGGGATTAGAAGTCTGAATGTTGCAAAAAGAAATGGCTGATACTCTTAAAATCTAATTACCAGCAAAATGAAAAAACTATATCCTCAAATGTTATTCCAATTAATGTGCTACCCATCCAAATTATGTAATGAATATAGAAAATATTTTGTAACAATACAGATAAAATTATACAGCCTCCCCCATCAGCAATTCTGAATATGTACATCTTTGCTCCAGTGCTGAAATCACCCTTCTGCCTGGCTTTGCTCCTGAAGGCTGACAGTGTCAGTCATCTGCAAGGCTGCAGGATCTGGGGATGTGATCACAGTTTACCAGTACCTTGAATCGTGTGCTGGGAGGAGTGGAGTGCCGTGCCTGTAGGTACAGCCCCTTTGGCATGGCTTCTTTCTTTCTTCAGTTGTATTGGGGCAGAATTCCTCCACCCCATCAGTTGGCACTCAGCGTTGTTGTTGGGGTACATCTAGACTCCTGAGCATTTAACAAAAATTATAAAAATTATTATTTTGCTTTAAATATGCCCAAGATATAAATCCACTTAATGGAGTTATAAGAAAATTTTCTTGTTTCAAATTAATATATAAATTCATATTGCAACTATTACTAGTAAAGTCAGTAATTGGATACTAGACTAGACGGATCACTTTCTCAATTAAGTAGGACAGTTTTTATATTCTGGAGGTTTTATTTCAAGGACAAACCAATATTATACACTCTTATTTCATTTTTGGGGGATTTTTTAATTTAAAATGTACCTCCTAGTATCCATTCAGTTCCCCAGTATACTTAAAAGGAGAAGAATTAAAAAAAAAAGTGTTATGTGTGCCATGAACACACTAGAAATAAAATGGTGTATATGAAAGTTTGCCACAATAGCACAAAGAACTTATTACATATGAATCAAATTTTCTTTATATGCTGACATTTAAGCAAGTATTTTAAATCTGTATCGTTATTCCATAATTTTAACAAGAAAATTCAGGGAGCTAATTGCAGCCGAACACTGTTAAATTGAATATCTTTGCTCAAATGTCAATATTGACTTCAGTCAGTACCTGGACTTCAGATTAGTTTTTTCTGTTGTCATGTTCTATTTTTTCTTGGCTGTTTTTTTCCTGTTCCAAAATGCATTTATCAACACCCTCCTAGGGAAAAAGCAAAAAAAAAATCTCACTAAAAACTTCCCCTCCCCTCTTACTTTTTATCCATATAAGCAGCAAGGGCTTCTAAAAGATCTACATACTCTAAAAATTCTACACAGAAATGTATTGGTCAGGGCTGAACCAGCTAGCAAGGAAATACCAAAAACTGAATTCTGTATCTGAGCCACGTTTTCTTTCCCACCACCAGAACAAAGTGATAAGGCTTAGAAATTGGTTGACAATGAACAAGTACTATGGATAGCAATTATTTTCGTACTTACCTGCCATGTGTAGTCAAAAAGAGTCAGCAGTCCAGTGACAGGTTGGATGATTTAAAATTATCCAGATAAGGCAATCCAAAGTCACAAGATAGATGTAGTGTGGAATTTTCATTGTGTGGAATTCAGATTATAGAACTGGGGACAAATAAGTCCTCCAACATGTTGTTGGACTGCTGAGTGTAAAGAAACAATACATGGAATGGACTTTTAAATGCTACTGATACATACCACTCATTTCTACTTTCATACCATGAAGTAGAAATGAGTGAGAAATCACTGCAGCTGTGGTTTGAGATTCATACACCCAAGGGAAAAGTTATGCCCCTAAATTATTAAGGGTATTAATAATGGCTATAGGATGAACACATTGAAAGGAGCCCTGCTGAGAAGGACTTGGGGATTCTGGCAGATGAGAGGCTGGACATGAGCCAACAATGTGCACTCACATCTAGAGCAGCATTTCCAGCAGATCAAGGGAGGTGATTCTGCCCCCCTACTCCACTCTGGTGAGACCCCACCTAGAGTGATGTGTCCATGTCTGGGCTCCCCAGCACAAAAAAAGACATGGACATGTTGGAGGAAGTCCAGAGGAGGGTCATGAAGATGATCAGAGGGCTGAAGCACCTCTCCTGTGAAGCTGTGAGAGTTGAAGATACTTTGCTCAAAGAAAAGTTCTCATTGTGCTCTTCCAGCATTTAAAAGGGACCTACAAGAGGGTATCTAGGTAACTGATGCAAGGGTATCTAGTGATAAGAAAAGAGGGCGTGGTTTTAATTTGAAAAAGGTTTGATTATGATATAGGAATGAAATTCTTTACTGAGAGGGTGTTGAAATACTGGGACAGTTTGCCTGGAGTGGTGATAGATGAGGCAGTCAAAGTTAGGCTGAGTGGGGTTCTGAGCAACCTGATCTAATCAAAAGTGTACTTCCTCTTAGCAGGGTGTTTGAACCAGACAACCTTTAATGATCCCTTCTGTCCCCAAATATTCTATGGTTCTCTGAATCTGTGATTCTACTCTTTTCAGTTCTGCTTCTGGAGCAATATAACAATTTTCTGTTTCCAACTTTGGACATAAAAGCATAATTCAGTGTTGCCACTTGCTTAGTGGCATAGAGTGTGAGCAATTCACTGACTGAATCATTCTTCTTTTTTTCATGTTGTATGTAATTTTAATCCATAAAGAAACCTGTTTGAAAGGCGCCATAGAAGAAAAGCACCAATCAACAAGGGTAAGAGAGCAAGAACTGGAGCTTTAGTTTAATCACAAATTACTGAACTGCAACTCATGCCAAACTGAGTGTTGGCCTGCCTCAACTGAGGCTTCAATTAGAAGAACAAAAGAAGTAAACGAAGTACATGATTTGACATTCCATTTGAGATGTAGTACAGTACAGTGGTATTGTAAGTGAAATGAAAAAAATATAATAGGATTTAGAGTATTCTCTTGCAGATAGGAATTGGTGCACTAAAATTTCATCAGATGAAATGAGTAAGGCTGAGCTTTCCTAAAAAGAGTTGCAGCACGTATTTAAATGTGCCTCTAATACACAGAAAACAAAGGAAAATTAAGCCATAAATAGTTAATTTTTTAATGTATATATATATGGGAAAGTATTTAATTGCATCACCTCATATAGAAACAATTCCACACTCCTCCTTTTTCTACATGTGACAATTTTTTTTAATATTTAAAGATTACTTAAAAATATATATTTAAGAAAGGGCATCAGCTTTTATGTGGTGCTTCTTAGAGATAAGTTCTTCACAAAAATAAAGGAATTCGTCTTTAGAATATATTTATTGGACAGAATTAAACTCATTCATAGTACCTTTTTGATGGTGTTTTTAAGAAGGGGACAGAAGAGTGAGAATATGTGAGAGCAACAACTCTGCAGACACAAAATCAGAGCTGAGATCCTCCCACAGTCAGTGGTGAAGATCATGAGGCAGCTGTGTCCCTGAAGCCCACAGAGGTCCACGGAGGAGCAAAGATCCACCTGCAGATCATAGAGAAGCAGATGGTGTCTTTCTGGATATGTCCTTAGAGAAGATGTGACCCCATGGAGAGTCACTGCTGAGTAAGGTTCATGACAGAAACAGTGGCCCATGAAGGAAGCCAATGCTGGAGGAGGTTGTCTGGTAGGAACTGTGTATCCACAGGTGACCCATGCTGGAGCAGTCTGTGAAGGATAAGAAAGGCACAAACTGGAGCCATTTGTGAAGAATTACAGCCTGCTGGAAGGATCCATATTGGAGAATGAAAGACTTTAATGAAATGCTCTCTCCCGTGGGTGGAATCCCATGGAGCAGAGAAAGTGCATGAGGAGAAAAGACTGGTAGAGAGACTTTGGCAGAGTGCTCACAACACCCATTCCCTATCCCCCTGTGATGTGAAGAGGTAGAGAATTTGGGAGTCAAGGTATTACATTAACAGTATAGAAATTTGTGAGAGAATAAAGCCCTCTGCATTACAGCTGATCCTCAGAGATCAGAGGGGCTGGGTGCCTTAATTTCTGATTGTAGACAATTTAACACTGTCAGCCTAGTTGATTTCAATAGGAAGTTGAACAATCAAAGATCAGAAATAGTGCAGTTTGCCAGCTCTGCACTACAGGTCTGGCCATGTCCAATAAGATCTTACATGATCCATAGTCACAAATAGCAGAGTTTATGGAAGCAACAGGAAGGCAGGTTCAGCATTGCTGGTGATAAATGCACTAACTACAGAGTGTTAATATGTGTCATGACAGAATGTATAGTAACAGAGATCTAATAATGAGATGATAGATAGATAGATAGATAGATAGATGGATAGATGGATAGATGGATAGATAAATAGATAGATAGATAGATAGATAGATAGATAGATAGATAGATAGATAGATAGATTACCAAGTCTTCTCCAATGCAGTTGGAAGTACAAAGCTCACATAAAAGTGACCCTTCAGGGAGAGAGGAGAGAAAAAGCCTGTTGACTGATCCTGAGCAATCATAAGAGTTTTCCTCTCTCTCTTNCCCACCCCCCCCCCCCCCCCCCTTCTATATTACAATTTTTTTCCCTTCCCAAAGGGGTGAAACAATCCCATGTTATAGATGGAGTTATGGGGATTGTGGTCTTATATATAAGGTGTGTTTTCATTTGCATTCTGAGGGGCATGAAAGTTAATATGCAAACAGGACTTCATGAGGGTCTCAGTTACTTTCAGTCAGAATTTATAGTTGATTGAAGAGATGGAATAAACTCTTTGGTCCTCCTACACCCACTAAGGTAGCAGTAAAAGCTGTCTGACCTTTGTCAGGCAGTCTTTCCATGCACCTTTAGCACCTTAAATGACCAGATTTATAACAAGGCTTGCTTTTAAGGGTTAAAGAGGAATAAGGCTAAAGGCTGGTAGAGATGTGTGGGTGCTTTTCTTTGAGCCTCCACTTCTCACCAGACACTCTTCAACTGTTAGAACCTTGCTCAAGCCAGGGAACCAATTCATGCTCTTTTCAACCAGCCTTCACCAATTCTTCAAATTATTCACCAACTTAAAGCTCCTCTATAGAAAATCTGTCAATTTACCACAAAAGTTGAACTCAGGAAGACAGGGAGGGGGCAATGTGCAGCTTTTTATGGTTGTTCTTATTCCTTATTATCTTACTTCAATTTGAAGGTGAAATATTAAATTAAATTAATTTCCCCTGGTTGAGTCTGTGCTGCCCATGGCAGTAAGCAATCTCTCTGTTCTTATCTTGACCCACAAGCTTTTCCACATATTTTCTGCCCCCTATCCAGTTGAGGACGAGAAATGATAAAAAGCCACTTTGTGGGCACTTTGTAGCCAACCCACCACAATTATACCTAGAGAAGTAATCATACTATAGAGAAAACATTGAAATAGAGTGATGAAAAAAATACTTGTTAGCCTAGTCCCTGATTTACTATGGAGTTTTTTGTTTGATGTTTTCTGTTTGTTTTTGAGCTTCAGCATTCTAACTGCAATATTTTCCAATTACATTTCTCATTCAAAGTGCATTTCAAATGCTTAGTGGTTTTGCTTGTGGGAACCCTGGTTTTCAGTTTAAGCACCAGGGAATGAGAAATGCACAGTTAATGATCACCTGTGAAGAGTTATATTGAAATAATTTGTTCAGCATCACATTAAAAATCTACAGAGGAATCGAGGAAATAATTGAACATTCAACGCTGACATTCAGGTGCCTCAGCCATTTCTTTCTGAGTTGTATTCATTCACTTTGCAATTTCAACAAGAAGAGAAACTGGGTACTGATAGCACTTAGAGCTATGCTGCTTCAACAGTCTAAAATGGATTTTCATTTGTGTTGTCACAGTTTCTAATGTTTCTTTGGCAAAATTAACAATATAACTTCTTTTCTTTCTTCCTAGAGTTTAAAAGTATTCCTACCAAAGAATAAACATACGATTATTTGAAATCATTTAGCTCCTCTACAATGGTTGCTTGCAGGGTTGGTTCTTTGCAATCACTTCAAACACCAGCTGTAGTAAGTAAGGCAATTGTAAGCAGCAATAGGCAGCTTTGTGTTAACACTTTGTTAGTGTGGTGAACGAATGCTGGAGGGAGGGAGTCTGTTCCTTGTGTAGAAGTATTTTTTGTTTGGTTTGGTTTGCTTTTATAGCTATCAACTCACTCACTGAAATTTGATACAATGAGTAATAGCCATTCCTGATCCTATGGTATAATCATTGATTCTGAGGAAGTCCTTTAGTTAAATGCATACCCAAAGAATGGTCTGCATTGTTCTCATACCAAATTGCTCAGGAATTTGTCCAGAAATCAACAAAAGGCAAACTCTCCATTGTTTATAATTATTATTTTAAATTATTACAGAATTATATTTATCGTTGCATATTAAATTTCTAATTACTTCAAATCTGAATGAAACAGCCTTCCTTTTTTTCCCTCATGCTTTTGATTCAGAAGCAGGCAAAAATTTAATCATTCACAGCAACCTTCATTTTTTATTATGTGCTCTCTCAGAGTTTGAAAAATTTGGAGAAAGTGAGAGTAGAAATCCTACTCATCCCCCCACATCTAAATCACAGAAGTAATTGCTAGGGTTTTTATCTGATAATATGTGGTAATTTTATAATGATCATACATGAAGAATAGCTTTCAAGATATAAAACATTAGTAGAAATAGGATTTTTTTGGAGCATATTTTGAGGCTTATTTCTGATCCAAATGTAACATGATGCTTACCAAAACCTTTTTGTCCAAAAATAATGGCAGTGTTTACTTCTTTTTGCTTATTTAAAAAAAAAAAAAACCCCAAAACTGTTCCATCTACTTGTTAATATGGGAAAAAATTACATTTTCTGAAACGTTTCTTACATTCACTTTTTTCTGGTTATGATTTCTCCCACTGAAAAACCCCAAACAAAAACTGAATTCTGTTTGATTGTAGAAATCTTATAGAAAGTGTCAGCCAACCTCAGGTGTAAGGGTTACTCAGCTTCTGGAAATAGCGCACAAGAAACACGAGACCATTCACATAGCTGCAGATTCAACAAAAGACTGCAAAAAACATACAAAGGTGTCCTCCAACAGAGTCATACCTCTGTTTAAATGAAACACTTTTAGTGAAAACATTCTGTAGAAAATGACATTTTGAACCTCTGCCATGAAGTTAGGAAGATATGTTGAATCTTTATTTTCTGTTATAAGGCACATTAATAAAACAAACATTTGTCTTCAAGAGAATATCCAGAATATCACATTTATTTGGATGATAAAGGCTCATCATCATTTATTCCTGAAGTATTTATTTTCTGTGATTTTTTTTTTTTTTATCTAGAACTAGAACCAGAGTTTCACATACAAGCAGTTATAAAAAAATTCTCCAAGCTCTATATTGTTTTATCTACTCTGATTTCAGTAGAATTCATATGATGTGTACATGCATTTCAATAACTCTCTATCACTGTCCTTTGCAAACACAATATTCTTAATTTAAAAGTTAGGTGTTCATTATGGTTGTTACCATGTACCCAGAAACAGATCAACCACGGGGATTATTTTCAGTCCATAACAATTTCTCACTGACATTTCTTTCTCCTCAAACATTTCCCCTGTACCAGCATGGCTCCTTCCATGAGCTGCTGTTCCCTCAGCAGGGTACCTAATTCTTGTGTCATGGCGCAGGACACATCTGTCCCAGTGTTGTCTTCTGCAGGGGCTGAAGAAGAACCTATGGTTCAGCACCTACAGCATCTCCTTCCATGTCTTCACTTTGGTTTCTGCAGGCTTGCTCCTCATGTTTTCGCTTTTCCCTCATTCATCCCTCACTGCCTGTGCAGCATTTTGCCCGTTCTTAATTATGTTTTCCTGGCGGTGCCACCATCATGACTTGGCACAGCCATGCCCTGAGGTGGGTTGGTTGGAGCCAGCTGGAGCACTCTGTGCCTGGCACAGGGCAGCCTCAGCCATTCCTCACAGAGGACACTGCTGAAGGCTCTCTGCTATCAACACCTGGGCACCTACACCCAGAACTACCACACAACATAGACACAGTCATTCTGGTGAACAAACTTGCCATGACTGAGAATCTGCCAAAAGAGGAAGAGTGTCAATAAGGAGGCAGAAATTGGTTTCGTGCAATTACTGATTCTTTCATGTCTTTAACATTTCACAGAAATCAGAAATATATGCAATTAAACTTGAAGGATAAAGAAAAAGAATATTATGTAGATAAGGTAACTGGCAATAGAAAGACACTTTATGGGGAACACGAAATACATTCTGATAAAATATTGCTACTTTTTTTTATTTGGTGTCATTTGAGATGGTTACTTGAGGTAAGAATTGCAACTTAAAAAATACAGCTATGAATGTGCAAAAATCTGTTATATTTTGTTACCTAACATTTCACAAGTTTCATGTTGTATTTGAAGAATAAAGATCAACAGTTTAAAACAGGATGTGACTTTCTAAAATTCTCCATTTCTGAAGTGTAAATTGCCAAATTACTCTTTCCACTTCAATAGAAATGTCCCTGCAACTTCTATTTTCTTTGCATTTTTTGTCATGATTTTTTTCTTATAGAACAGAGGTGGTCTCTGAAGTTGTTTTGAGAAGTGCACTTAGTTGTTGGAAGTATGTTTGTTTCCTTAGTAGTGAGTTATGTGTACTGAATACATTTCATCAGCTATATATAATTTAGGTAAGAATACATATGTATGTTTAAAACTGTCCTTTTTAAGTCACTTCTATTCAGAAATCCTAGTGTTTCAGAGGTTCATACAGCAAGCATTTCTTATAAAAATGATGGGGTTTGTTTTATCAGCAAGCCATGTTAAACATCACCTTTTATAAATGTTGAAATGGATCAAAGTAGTCAACATCTGACCTTTCAAGAGATTGTTTAAACTTACAAGGCTGCATGGGAAATTACATGCTGGAAGGAATAAATAGAAGTTTCAGGACTGTCATCTGAATGGGATGAATAGTATCACATAAACTGTCCTGAGTTGTATTCATCTAGTCAAATGTGAACAATTATGATTCACATTTATACAGCTGAGTTAATCCTGTAGACTTCTTGCATAACGATGGAGAATATTACGTGATACCTGCACTGCTGTTTAATCTAACTTGTGACTCCCTGGTCAGTTGCACCAGAGTGATTCATGCCAAATGTTTTTCAGGCCAGACCCTCTAAAGCTGACTGGTGGCATACACACTTTCTGGACAGTCATTCACCTCCAGATTCTAGGTATATCAATTTAGGTGTCTAAACAAACTAAATAAGGGTCAGTCCAGCTGCCATCATTTGGGATTTCTCCTGATGTCCAACCAGTTACCAACCTGGGTACAGATCTTCTTTTGGGCCTCTAGTAGATCTATTACCCTGGTACATAGCTTGAACACCAATGGGAGATCTATGTCTTTTCTGAGCAGCAACTGTAGATGAGGCAAGATCCCCAGCAGAATATCACATGATATTAGCTTCCCACATAGGGGCAACAATGAAATTAGGCCTTATGTCCAGAAATGCATGTGACTTTTATAAACCTTGTGACATATTTTCGAACCTTAAGTAGGCCCACTGGATTCCATACAATATCTTAAATGACAGTAGGTGCATGTGTTTAGACAACTGAATCCCACACCAAATCGCCACTGACACTAAAGAAATAACATGACTTTCAGGTAGAAACATACATTTTCTTAGACTCCTATAATTAGACACCTATATTTTCTGTATTTCTAGGTTATTTCCATTCATAGATTCTAAATATGGAAATTCAAGTAAGATTATTAAAATTCTGCATGTGTGGTTATTGCATTTATAGATTTCACATTTATTAACACCTTTATCTGATGACACTTGTACTATAGGCCCTAAACATTTGCAAAGGGTTGAAAGAAAGAATGAAATAATACTTTCAGGACCCATCTGTTCATTGTGCATCAAGATTTAAACTGATACATCCATGAACCACAATTCTAGTAGGAAAAAAACTGTACTGAAAAAATGTGATCCCAGAATAAGAAAAAAGCACTGGAAGTCTTTCATAAGTAACAACTGCTACCAATACAGTAAAAGGTTGACTGCTTAATATTTAAAAATTCATAGGAGGAGAATAATAGGCAACTCCTGCTGCAATTCGGACAACAGTGGTTTTAAAAATTATTATGTTGAGTTGTCCGGTTGTTCATTGGATCCTAGTTGTATGTGATTCTAATCTCACAAAATCACAGAATATGTTGAGTTGGGAGGAACCCCCAATGATCATTGAGTCCAAATCTTGCACCTGCACAGCGCCATCCCCAAGAGTCATGCCATGTGCTTGAGAGTATTGTCCAAACACTTCTTGAGCTCTGCCAGGCTTGGTGGTGTGACAGTTTCCCAGGGGAGTCTGTTCCAGTGTCCAAACCCCCTGGGTGAAGAACTTTTTCATAATACCCAACCTAAACCTCCCCTGACACAACTTAAGGCCATTCCAACTTCGGGTTCCGTCACTGGTCACCAAGGAGAAGAGATCAGTGTCTGCCCCACCTCTTTTCCTCATGAGGAAATTGTAGCTGCAATGAGGTCTTCCCTCAGTCTCCTCTTACCCCGGCTGAACAGACCCAGCGACCTCAGCTGCTCCTCATGCAGCTTCCCCTCAAGCCCCTTCACTATCTTTGTTGCCCTCCTTGGGACTCTCCCTAATAGTTTAATATCTTTCTTACATAGTATTGACCAAAACTGCATACAGCATTTGACAAGAGGCTTCACTAATGCAGGGCAAAGTAGGACAATCCCCTCCTTTCTTGACCATGAAAAAATACATGACACTGAACACACACTTTTATTAAAACTTAACACATAATTTACAAGGCACTATCAGCTTTGTCTTGTAACTGCTGTCTCTTTAAAACCTCTATGGGATTCTTTGTTTCCGCCAGCTTTAAAATCCTCAGGCCAAGGCTCTCACTGACAGTCCTTTAAATATTTATTATTCATACTATGCTGTTACAAAGCCCAAACACATACAGCTACATGCAAAACATGCACATAAGCACATACACAGTCTATACAAGAAGTTATTATTGCTAGTGGGCTATTGCATAGCCCAAAGCAAGAAGCATATTACTGATTGCATGATGAATAACTGAACAGCAAACTGACTCTATTTCAACTTCATCTTTAAAAAACAGTCGAAAGAGAGATGACGCACTGACACTTGTCTACCTTCTTACTTATATTTCAGGTAGGTGTAAATTTACAGGCATAGGTTCTAGGTGCCTGTCTGTGGTACTTCAAGCAATGACAATACATAATGTTAGATAAGGGAAGTTCCAAGAACAGTTAGGTCTTCAGCATCAAAAGATCATGAAATAAGTATTCATTTTGCAAGTTCTTTTTGAAAAGCGTTATCTAAAACTCAGAGAAAAAGCTGATGATAGTGATGAAAGGGGGGATAGTGATGAAAGCTATGCTCCACTGAATAAGAAAATTTGAAAGAGCTCAGTGGTATATAAAATGAAGAATGATATTCCAGGCATATTACAGAGAAGAAAAAAAAAGATTTTGAAGTTTTGAAAGTGATCTCTGCTTTCTGTTTATCAGCAGAGAGACCTAGTATTCTATTTTGCTCATTACAGAGAGAACAAACTCTTTCAGTTAGATGAGAAGGCCTAGTCTTCCTGCTGACTACTTTGGTGACTTCAAGCAAATCACTCAAATGTGTTTGTTTGATTTCTTTAACCTGTATTTAATCATCTCACCAAAACATACTTCATATTTTGCACAAAGTTGGTGTATGGTGACTGTATTAAGAAAAATGTCAGTGTTTGTACTTATAAAAAACACACAGAAATAGAATGGGTATAGACATAAAAAGATAGTTTTAAGATATGAGATCTAAAGGTTCAAGGCTTTTGGCAGCAGATAATATTCATCTGGTTTTTATATTCACCCTGGACTACCTTCTAGAGAAAAGTAATGAATTTCAAATCTCTCTCTGCTTGAAAATAGAAAAAAAAAAGGGAAGAAAAATTAGGATGAAATTGAAATAATAGCTGGACATGCATACAATGAAATTCAAATGCTTGAGCAGAAAAATTTGTGAACACAGCAAAGGAAGTTGATTGACTGACTCTTGATCATTCAAATATGTAAGCAAATGACTTTTCCTTTCTTCCATATTTGACATAAGAAAGTGCTATGCTTAGGAGTAAACACATTCATTTTAATTCATATGAAAGGTAAATATTATCTGGCAGGCTATCAAGACTTAAAATTATTTTTCTTAATCTTGTGTACATATTGATTTTTAAGTACAATTCTTTGATCTCAGTTTGAAGATCCTCAGAAATATGAAACATTCAAGCAAGATCTTAAAGCTTTATCTATCCTGGTAGTTCTAAGTGGGTACTAAAAGTGCTCTGAACTGTTCCTGGGCACTGAAGGCAATGCCATGATCCATCCTTTTTCTATGCTAGCAAAGTGCTCTAGGCTTCCAAACACTGCATACTGGGCAAGTACAGCTTCACAGCTAAACTATGTCCAGGAAATACTAGGGCAAGTGCTACTTGAAATGGGTAAAATCTCTGCCAGGGAATATGCCAAAATTTTTGGTAAACACAGTCCAGTGTATGCTGAATTTAATAATATATATTCACATGCTCTGGTTTTGTGAACTGGTTTTGTGTCTGAATTACCAATGACATCTTGCAAGTAGATACAAACCTAATATATTTCTATTTCCCAATCATACTATAAGACCAACATACTTATCCTTCATATTGATCATATTTGAATATAGAGGTTTAACTAGAGAACATAACCCTGAAGTTGGATTCTAGAACTCATGTAATTTTCATGACAATAGCATGTTTTCTCTTCTGACAAACCAGCTCATTGGGATTCAGTTTCTCTCTACAGTAAGCAGAAATGTTGTCAAAGGATTGGAAGGTGCAATAGCAGGAGATGAAAGTGACTTCCCTAAAACAAATACAAAAGGGAATAGGGCTGATTAGAATCAGAACCAAAAATCCTGCCTGACAGTTTTTAATCAGTATCAAAATTTCCAGACTCTTATTCAAGGGACAGAGTATGAATAAAACCAACGTGTTTTTAGATCTTTCACTCATAGAAGTCCATGAACTAGGTAACATGAAAGATTAGAAATATTCAATTTTATATTTTGCCTCATATTTTAAATATTAGTATTCCATGTATAACTACAGTGTACCTGCCTATGAGATTTTTAGCTTTGTCATTTAATTCCTGTTGTCAAACATAAACTGCCAGCAAGATCTACAAACCTTGCAGACTCAAATTAACCACTACAACAACATTTTTACAGTTAGTCTATGAGAGATTTTTGTGTAATTGTGTTCACCACGGGAAAAATGAGGAAGCAGAACTAAAACTCTTATTTAATAATGAAGTAAATGTGGCAAGATGTGTCTAGCTCTTTAGGAAGGAATTACTTATGGGTTGACTCTAGAAAATATATTTCTTTCATTCATTATTTTTAATAGATTAAACTGGTAAAATAATTTTTTTAACAGCTTCCCTAAAAAAAAAAACCAAAAAAAAACCAAAAAAAAACAAAAACAAACTTGGGAAGATCAGATAAGTTAGTTGGGTCCATTTTCTGGATAACTTATCTGCAGTCATCCCAGTATATGAAGAAAGTTACAAGCAGTCTTTCCTACAGCAGGCCTTACTTGGTTTAGTTTGGAATTCCTCTGAGAAGATGCTGCTTATATTAGTCTAACTATACCATAAGAAGTAGACAGCCCAGTGTTCATGAGCAAACACCAGTCAGTATTACAGTTAAACAGAAATTATGATTACAATTTGAAAAGGCATGTTCACATCTAATACGAAAAGGCAAAATGCAATACTCCACAGCTTCCAGTTCTTGTGGATTAGCCTTGGCAGGAAACTAAGCCTCACACAGCTACTCACTCACTCCTCCTCAGTGGAACCTAGAAGGTAACCCCAAGGTAAAAGTACAAAAATGTGTGGGTTGTGGTAAAGATGGTTTAATAGCAAAAGCAGCATATGCAAGCAATGTAATAAAAATAATTGATTCACAACTTTTCCACTTCCAGGAAAGCAGGACTCCATAATGTGTAAAAGTTACTTGGAAAAACAAATATCGTAACTCTCCCCAACCCTTTCCTCCTTCCTTCTCCAGCTTTTTTTACCAAGCATGCTGGCCTATGATATAGATCGTTCATTTGGTCACTTGGGGTCAGCTGACTTTGCTCTTTCCTGACAAATTCCTAGAATCATGAAGTCTCAGAAAGGTATGGGTAGAAAGAGATCTTTAAACATAACCCAGGCCAATCCTTCTGCCATGGCCAGGGACATATTTCACTATGAGAAGCAATAATTTTGAGGAAGAAGATAAAATAAAGAGTGGGAAAACTACTTCAGAAAACAAATGTAATTATTACTTACTCTTAAACAAAACAGCCTGTTAAGTGAAATGTCAGAGGGAGGGCTAGCAATATACTACTTCTGTCTTATCAGATATTGGATAAACAAATACTCCTGACAGAAAGGGAGAGGCTTCATCTGTGTTGTTGTGTTAGTTCAAGATAACTGCTTGTTGACATGAGTGTGGGCTTAAGTCCATACATATGGCTTTCTTCATACAGGAACTTGCTTTAAAGAAGGATGTCTACCACCAAACCGTGCTAATACTCTGTGGCAATGGTTCAGTTGGAGCAGGAGGAGCATCTGAGAGTTACACTCAGAATCATTTTACAGGCAAAAGGGAACACATCACATGTTGAAAGCTAAAACCTTGAATACTAGACCAGGTAATGTTTTACAAATCAAATTATCTAAGAAGCACAAAGTAATGATAAAAATAGAGAAGAAACTGTTATACACACTTCCACATGCTGATACATTATGAGTATCTACCACTATAATGCTGAGATTACACTTCCACCACCCATTGGGAAATCCAGAAAGGTTGCTCTTGTTTTCATAGTTTACTTTATTTCTTGCTATCCTCATCTATTTTAGTTAGCAATGACACAAATTAATTTTCCTCAAGTCTGTTTTGTCCATGACAGTAATTGGTAAGCAATCTCTCTGCTTTTATCTCAGCCCATGAGCTTATTTCCTCCTGCTAATGAAGAGGGGAGGAGTGACCAGCTGGGTGGGAGCTTGGCTCTTAGCCCATCAAAACTTACTTCCCATGTGCACTCTTCTGAGTATCTACACCTTTTTTCTGGTACTGAAATAACCCCTCCACACTCCAGCTAGGCCTAAAGGTTGTCCCTGTCATTCATTCCCACAGTTGCTGGGCTGCAGGATGTGACCATAGCTCACCAGTGCTTCAGGCCTCAGGCCAGAAAGAGCAGGATGCCCATGGCAAGTGCAGCCCTCTTGTCACAGGACCCTACTCAGGGCTCTGAGAATGTGTTTCTCCTCCCTTCCTCCCTCCCTCCCTGCCTGACACCTCCCTCCTGGGGCCGTGCAAGTTAGGATGGCAAGTGCTCCTGCCCCACCTCCTTATACAAAGGTCTGTTGCTCCCACATCTGCCCAAGTTTTGTGAGGCTGTTGAATTCAGACAACTGTGCTCCCAAAGTCAACACCTGCTTCTACCAGGAGGACAAGAGTTGCAGTAGGGAGGGAACAGGGCCAGAAGACTGGTGTGTTCCTCTTATGACCCTCAAAGGCTCCAGAGAGAAACAGCTGAGACTGATTCTTCAAATCAAATTTTGTATAAGCCCAGCCTCAGTCTTCTGTTCGGAAAGAATGTTTTCTGGAAGCATTTCTTGCAGATAAGTAGCTTTACATATATGAAAATACCAGGGAATTAGACATACATATGATTAGATTATTTAGATTTCTAAAGAAGCCCAGTCTCATAAAATCTGACTGATATTAGCATCACACTGCTTATTGTTATTCTTGCATGTTATCAGTCATTATATTATCAGTGTCTGTTAACAGTGCATTTTCAAAGCAGCCAGTTCCTAAGAATCACATCCTGCTCTACCTGTGAATATGCAATAGCATAGCTGCAGTTACTTTTGGTCAGCCACCAAGGCTGAGCTGGCCAGCCTAGAGAGCTCCTCATTGAGGCAGGAAAGGATTGAGGCTGAAGAATTTCAGTTCTTGACCATATATCAAAATATGATAATTTCTGAGCAGGTTCTCTGAGACCCTCCATGTATGGAGGATGAAATATTTAATATCAATTTTACTTATTTGAAGTTTAAGATGTTTCACAAGATTACTAATTTTGCCAGTTATACAAGTTTTGTATAAAAATTATACAAAATTCCTGAAAACACAATACACATTTAAGTGGCACTTAGCAAAATACAGCGAGTGCAATGCACAGTTCAATGGCAATTCCAATGTGATTCTCCTTCCTGGTATTTATAAAATGCTCATCATCACCACTATATTCCTGTCTCAGATCACCAAAAAGGAATATGTGGATTGAAGCCAGCTCAAGGCCATTGGTGTCTTTAAAATACTTTTGCCGATTGTCTAGTTTTTGTCATCACAGTTGGGCTGAGCCTTATGTTTACTCCTCCTGCTTATCTAGTCAGCCAGGCTCAAGGAAACCTTTACACCACCAGTTGATCAACTAAGCTGTTGATAGTGATTTTCAAGTCTTTTGCTCTTATCCCATGCTTAAAATGCACACAAGAGATGTCTGGAACCAAGGTTTTACACAGCTTACAGCACACCTCCTGAAGGGGCAATTCTCTGTTTTATATTGGCATAAATTTTTTTCAAATGAATGTATTCATTTTCCACAGATAGGAAAAAAAAAAAGGGACATGCAATTATGCCTGCAATAACTTTTAATATTATTTTAACACTTTTAATATTATTTTTAAGAAGATAAATTTTATCAATAAGAAACTACGTAAAAAGTTAGAAGAATTTATTTTGAAAGTAATCCAAATAACCAGTTGATTAGCTAGCTATCTCTTCTACTCTTTCCTGGAAACTGGAATGATGTCAATGGCTTCAGATACTTTCTTAGGAATTTCTTTGTTTAAAGTAGACTAATAATTTCATAAATGTTACTTCCCTTCCAGGCTATGAAGAGGATATTGCAATAGACCTTTAAAACATGTACTTGAAATGTCTTGTCTTCCTTTTCAAGTGTCCTCTCAAGGTGTGTTGCTAAGTATCTTTTCTGGAAATATATATTGAGATTTATTTATGCTTGTTTATCCAGCAGTTCCAAACCACCTAAATAATGCAGGAATGTAAGTAACACTATACAACTAAGCACAGCAAACAAGTAGAAAGCTTTGACTATTGCTATAGACCATATTTAGCTCATTCTCAGGAGCTTTGAGAACTTGTTATCTAAAAAGTAAAATTTTTATGTGATTCGTGATTTATGAGATTTATTTGTGATACCTCATTTTATTGTGATGAATTTTTAAACACCTATATGCTGTGGTAAAAATGAATCTACAGATACTTTACGAAAAGGCAATTTTGTAAATATAAAACTGAGGAAAAGGAACAAAGAAGGAAATTATACTTTTTTTCATCAGATTCAATAAAAAAAGGCTTTTGTTGATCTCCATCTGTTTTTTTTCAGTAGTTATATTCCAAATTATAGAGAATCTAATTCAAATTGCTGAAGACTGAAAAACCTGAAATCCTTCTTGATGGCTGATTTTGAGGCATTCATCAGCAACAACCCAGTTTTGTATCAAGCCAATTCAGACCTACCAGCTTCATCTCCCTTTTTTCATTTGTGTGGTTGCTTTTATATGTGATAGTACAGCTCTCGCTCAAAGATGGAATCATCTTGAATGAAGAAAACTACCTTTTTAGGGTCTGTAATTGATGGCATACATGAATTTAAAGCTACCAAACATAAAGCAGAGAAAGAAAGGAAAAGAGAAAAATAAAGAGAAATCTCTCTTCAGTGCCCAGGTCAGAACAATTGGGTCATCAGAGAAGTATCCTTTTGGCATCTTCTGCAACACACCAAGTAATTCTCTTATAATTTTTTATTAGTCAAAGAGAAAAAATGGACTACTCTAGGAGACAACACGCTAGATATCTAAGCCTATAAGCCAAGAACTTTTTCTTCCTACTTATTGCACTCCACTGACTAAAGATGGAAAATAAAGGAGTGATTGGGTTTTAAATACTGTTTGTTAGTGTCACTTTTGGCATTATGGGGTATCCTGTCCATTCTCAGGGTGCAGAATGCTGCAGAAGTATCTGCTAGCATCATACAGAGATCTCAAATAACCTCTGCTATTTCAGGACTTCAGCTTTCTAAAAAAGACACTTTGGTCTGCACTTTTCATGGTGGGAAATACAGTGTGTCTGCAAAATTAACATTCATATATTATAATATCTTGTACTGAATACTTTTAATGAGAAAAACGTAATGTTATTTACAAAACTAATTCAAATAGGCACCATCACACTGATGGAAAACTGCTGAAGGTCAACCAACAAAGTTATGTTAAATTGCAGTGGCCAGGGAGGTGTAGCCAGGATTTGGGTTAGACCTAGTTTTATTTAGCAAATTTATTTCTGTTTTGGATGGATGAACAAATGCCACATTAATTAAATTTTCAGATAATATGAAATTGGAATGTATTGCATATACCATTGTGGATAAAGAAATAATCTAGCAAGACCAAAATAAGTTTTAATTATTGGCTGAAAATAAAATTATATTTATTCTTGGGAAATATGCAAGCTGTACATCTGGGACATAACAATTCACAAAATCTATTTGAGGAATTGAGGAAATTTTTTGGCAATATAAACTAGGGTTGAAAAGAATAGAAAAACTCATGTGAACTTGAGGGTACTGTAGCAATCAAAAAAAATCAACACTGAAATGCAAAAATATGATGTTGGAAAATAAACTCAGATACACCTTGCTTTTTGGTATTAGAAATTAAGTTTTATAACACTGAGAAGACTGTGACACTTTATAATGAAGAGTAGCTTGACAAACCATAAATGTTTAGAAACTCACATAAACCCAATTCATGGTTTGGAAGAACTAATGAGGATATTAAAGAATAAAATGTCTGCCTATTATATATTAGTTAAAGGAAATTGCTAATGAGTACAGCAATTTGAAATATTGGAAGGGTAAAAATACTGAAAATGAGCTGTAAATAGAATAATTAAATGACATTTACTTAAAGAGAAATCAAGCTGTTAAGGTAACCAGCACATTGCAGATATATGTGTCTGTTTTTTAATTGTTCATGTTTAGAGATACTTGTATCAATTGTTTTGTTGATTTTGGCTTGGATAGAGTTAATTTTCTTTGTAGTAGCTGATACGGTGCCATGTTTTAAATTTGGGCTGAAAATGGTGCTGATAAACAGCTGACTCCAAATGACCAAATATCCCATACCATATAACATGCTCAGCATATAAAGCAGGTGGAAGAAGAAGGAAGGAGGGGATGTTCAAAATTCCCTGATGTCTGTCTTTCCAGGTCACCCTAACTCATTATGGAGCCCTGCTATCCTGGGGATGGCTGAAGACCTGCCTGCCCATGGGAAGTGGTGAATGAATTCCTTGCTCTGCTTTGCTTGTGTGTGTGTCTTTTAGCTTTATTTATCAAGTCGTCATTATCTCAACCCATGTTTTCTCACTTCTAATCTTCTGAATCTCTCCCCCATTGCAACAAGGGCAAGTGAGTAATTGGCTGTGTGATGCTTAATTCCAGCTGGCATTGCACCACAACAACAGTTCCTCTGGTTAATGGTGCATTTCACACAATAGTTAATATTTAGCATTGAACAACATTTAATAATATTTTTATTGGGATTTCTCAAAACTAGATTCTCCCAGCTAGAAGTTGAATAAGTCAATAAAGTTATTGGTATTTGTACCATTTGGGCATGGATGGTTTAGACATTTTGCTCATAGATAATGAGATAAAACAACTTTGAATGATATTTCTTCAGGACCTTTTTTCTTCCTATTCATTTATTCTGATCTCTTGTTAGAAGTCTCTGTACAAATTAACTTAGGAAGGCTGATGCAATTCAGTGGCCAATGTCTGGAATACCTTTATTCTGCCACTCCTGATTTCGAACATTTCTACCCTGCTGGTTTAGGCCCAATCATTTGATAGAACTGCATCAGTCCCCAGATATTTGTATGTGTAGCGAGTTTGGCAGACTCTCTTTATGTGACCTCTCTAGAAGTCTCCTCCTGTACTTCCTCTACACTGATATATTTCATTGTGTAAAGACTGAAATATTAGGACTTTCATTACATTCTATAGTAGTTCTTAGCAAATAATTGTTTTAGTACCAAACTGCAATTTTCTGTTGATTATGTCTTTGTTTCATCTAACAACTTTGTGGGAGCTATATTCAGAAGGAAAGGGGAAAGATCACTGTCCTTTCCCATTCTTTTTAACTCCAATTTCCTTAGTCTTCAATTATGTAGGCTCTGCATGTATTCCATAAGTGCAGTTTTTGTGAAAGAAGAGTTGGAGTATCCCTAAGGGATTTTCATTTATGTGAGCCATGTTTAGCTATTCAGGTTATCTCAGAAGACAGACAGGAGACAACCCATTAAGTGACACTGCAGAAACAAGGAGACAGAAAACAGAAAGTGGGGTGCTTATTCAGGATATGAAGGAGAAATGCTGCACAATTTAAGAAAGCTATTGCACCCAAACAGTTACTTTAATCCTTTAATTCACTTCCAGCAGATAAAGGGAAGTGATTATTTCCTTCTCTTTGATGCCTGAAGACTGCATGTGTAGGACTGTGTCCATTTGGGACTCCACGACACAAAAAGACACAATCAGGAGTTAGTGTAGCAGAAGCCCATCAAAATGTATAGGGACATGACACACAAAGAGAGGATGAGACGACCTGTTTTGTTCAGCTTTGAAAAGTGGAGGATACCACAGGGATCTTACTGCTGCCTACAAGCTCCAACAACAGATGATTAAAGCAAAACAAACAAAAACAGATGCAGAATTTTCCAAGGAAGACAGTGGATGAAAAATTATGTTGAAAAAGCACAGTGGGAAAAAAATTGAAATGGGAAATTCTGCCTTGATATAAGGAAAAGATCTTTCATTGTATGAGGGATTGAATTCAGGAAGAGTCCTCTTGGTCATATTCTTGAAGATATTCTGAACCAGACACCATGATTCTGAGTAACCTGCTTTGTGTAGGACCTTGGACTGAGTGACTTCTGAATTGTCACTGTAGGACATGAAACAAATGACGCAGGCAGCAGCTCTTTCTAAGGTAAAAAAAAGTTGTTTATTAAAATCAGACTCTAATTTATAGTTTTCTGAAA
>WBNO01029180.1:0-21122 GCA_013400575.1 Peucedramus taeniatus
AATAATAATAATAAATAAAAATAAAGCAAGATGAAGAACCTATTCCGGTAATGTAACTACTACATGTGAGAACTGTAATCATTCTGCAAAGAGCAAGGATTAACAGATTGCAATGTAATTGCTAAACCACAAAAGGTTAAAAAAAAAGGTTCTGCAAGCACCACTGAGACAGAGGTCAGAGCACTGGGACTGCAAGCACATTTTGTCAGCGCTCTCAGCACACCAAAAGATATGAGCAACTGCTCTCCTTTGGAGCAGATGCTGGTTCAGTGGAAATGTACCCGTACCCTGCACTTGGAAAAATGCAGAGATAACTCTAAGATAATGTACCTTACCTTACTTATATGACATAAAACTTACCAAATTGGGAATTTCAAGGTGTACTTCTGCTTTTAGAAAAGGAGTGACGTTCTCAGATTTGCTGTAAAATGATTTTGACACATATCATAAAGACTTCACCACAAAACCTCCTCAGTTTATCTGAGAAATATAATTTTGAGCTACATTTTCTGATCAAAGCCATATGGATAATTTTCACATGAAATTATGAACTAATTTCAAAATTTACAGAAATTTCCTGTTTAAAGGATAAAGAAAATAGCTAGAGCTCCACCATTCTGACAAAGGTCAGTTTGGATCCAGCCATTGCTTTCAGAATTTTTTATTTAGAGTATTTTCTGATTCTGAATTTTAATTTCTCAAGTTCAGAATGATGGAACTCTGCCAGTGCTTTCAATAGGGCATACGAAGGTCTCACTGATCATTATATGCCACAACCTATCAAGAGCAAAATTTGACCCATTACATTTTAGGTAAGAATTCAACAGAATAGAAAAAAAGTTTCAAAGATGACAAGCTAGTGCAAAATGATAAAAAACATGATGTTAACCTACTCAAAATTAAAATTAAAAAAAACATGGTGAAAAGTAAAATTTTAAACGCTATGGTATGATATAATAACCCAATAAGGGAGGATTCAACAATATGATACTGTAGTCAAACATGAAGGAAGCAACCAAAAAAAATCCTATTAACTTTCATAAGGATTTCAATAAATTTTTAATGAAAATTGTCCTTGAAAAAAGAAAAAAGCAATTCGGACTTTAACAAACATTAATGAAAAAACATCATAACTTCACTTGCTTGAAATTAATTCTCTTAATAGAATTCTAAGTAGGCTTCTCAATATACAATATATTATGCTGAAACAATTCTGTCTCTGCACTGTATGCCGGTTCAAGCAGAGATGAATCTATAGAAACCATACCAAATATAGGAGACTGATTTTTTATGGATCTTGCCATTATCATAAAGAATTCATAAAGAGTGCATACTATTGAGAGAATCCTTCATTTGCAACTTACATTGGAGCACTCATTCGTCTTTTAATACGGTCCAAAGACAGTCGGGTTGCTTTCTGAAGGCTGATTAGCAGCCGGCGACTGAAATAGGCAACTAAGTCTTTACAGTGCTGTAATAAATAAACCACACATTATGTAGGATCTTATTCATACAGGAACCTGAAAATTATTGCAAAAACATTGTAAGTCAAACCTAATAGATTTTTTCAGAAGGAATTTATGCTGTAACCTACATGAAAAACACAAAGTGAGAAGTTGGGGGTTGTAAGTAAGTAAATAAGTAAAAGCTTCATGGAAAAGAGAATACAGTATGTGAAGAAACAACTTGTCTTATTCAGATTCAGAATACTGACATCTGTTTGAAATACACTCCTTCAGAAAAGCTCTCCATATTAAGAAAAGAACAAACACAAAACCAAGCCACAAAACTAAACCATTCAAGAATATTGGTGCACACGTACCCATTTTTGAATAAGAGATAAATACAGTAAAATGCAACTGCATTAAAAATATGAGAATATGGCAAGATGAAATTATCACTATTTTTAAAAAGCAACATTGTAGCATTTATTGCATTTGTACTTGCAAGTTTGAGAGTCCTTTGCTCTTCTACTTTCCTTCTCTGCTAAACAGGAAGAAACTGCATTCTTCATGGAAAAAGTACAAGGATAATCTTTCTTGATGAAGTTGGAGGAGAAGGATAGAAAGGATGAAAGAGCCTGTCTACCCAAGAAGGAAAGTCTGTGTTATGGCTTAGACACGCTATTGTCTCCAATTTTTACACTTACACTTCATGTCAAGAATTTGTTTAATAAAGATGATAATTGGAATAACACACAATATACTTGTGAAAACTAAAATCCATCTTAAATATATTTTTTAGATAAGCTATTTCATCATTTGTACATGACATTTGATACTGCCCATGTGATGTATTTCTGTAACATAGATATGCAGCTACCAAAATTCAAGATCCTGTTTACTAATCCAATTGGCCTAAAAATAATTTACTTATTTTGACAAAATACCTTTTTAAACTCTTCTTCTTTATCACTGCTCTTGCTGTCTTCACTTTGAGATCCTTCAGCAGGAGTTTTTTCTTTCTCCTTTCCTTTACCTTCAAATGCTATACGTTTTTCTTTTCCTGTAAATTAAAAAAAAAATTGTAATTGTATATATATTCTGCTTTAAAGCATGCTGTCCTCTTATTAGAGGCAAAACAATGTTGACTTTTATTTTAGTAATTCCTGGATCACCAAAAATTGGTTTTATTTCATGACACTTTTTCACACCAGGAATGTGGTTTAGAGTCCAGCCTATAAGCCTTAGCTTAGCAAACACAGTGCACTAGCAATCTGTTACTAAAGATGGATAGGCAGACATGAATATATCAGTGAAAATGGGCAGTGATATATCAGTGATTTTGATTTTTCCTCACAGTTCTGCATAAAGCAGCATAAACAATTTAACAAAAGATAGAGAAATTTTTCTGTCATCTTTTTCTGTTTGCATCCTATTGAACCACCTGCAGTATTGACCCTGCCTATGCCTCTATAGCTGGAGAAACCTGAACCCAGAAGGAAAAAATCACATAAAAGAAACGAGCTCCATTACTGATTAAGCCTCACAATAAATTTTTCTTTAAAACATTTTTTTCCTCCAAATATAAACTTTCTCTTGTAACAATACAGGATCATCTAAAATCTTTGTAAGACACTCCAAAGAAGTGGAAACCAGCCATACAAGTGCCAGCAGTTGACTATACTAATTTAAACTGACCAGCCAGCAAAGCATGTAATTCTACTGCAGCAGGAAAGTTAAAAACAGAGGGACAGTACCAAATAGCTGACAGAGCTGAGAAGAGAGGAACACTGGATTTCACTTACAGAAGGAGGGATGTGAAGTGGGAGAGTTATGATGAGTGGCTGAGAGAAATGGAACTTGAATGTTCCTCCTCTAGAGGAAATACTTTGCTAATCTATACAGAATAACAGCTTTTAACTCTAGAAACCCCACCAAAACTCAATTGTCTCTGTATTTCATGAGCTAGTGGTTTAGTTTAACAGTAGTTAAAGGTGGCAGAACTGTGACACAGATGAAATTGTAGTGGGAGGGAGAAGGCTGAAACAAATGAGCTAAAAAGATCAGTTTTGATAAAAACTAGCTAAAGTCTACAGAACTTTTTATTTAAATAAGCAACATTAACTACCTTGCAATTCTGAGGGCTTAAGAGGTGGAAATTCATAATTCTTTTCAAATAGCTCTATTAGATCTTGAACAGCATCTTCAATGTGCATGCTTTTGACGTTCAATAACTCAGAACATTCTTTAGTATAATCCTGTAAAATAAAAATATCAATGCATTGTCTTAGTATCACTGATTATTTTAGCAATGTTTCTATTAATGGAGATTCAAAACACTTCTCTGAATATTGTATTAATCAGGCCAAAACTATTTCATTGAAACATATATATTTAATAAAATATACTTGTATATTTATAAAAACTTCTGCTATATATCACTATATTTTTAAAGCCTTAAAAAACCCAATTTTTAAAATGTAATGGTACTTTTAGGTGCTCAAAAAAATCCTGAATATTGAAGAGAGGTCACACTCTGAATCTGAAATTACCCAAATACTGGTTTTAAACATTTAAAATAATTTAAAATCAATTAAATAAAATGATTTTATTTACTTATACTGATTCGATCATTAATAAACTTTTTGCCTATTTTGGAATAAGAAAACTTTCAGATTTTCAAACATACTTGTTGGAAGATACTTTTTGCCTTCTTCTTAAAAACAACAATTTGGAAAAAATAGGGGGGAAGAAAGGCTATATATCTCTGAGGTCCTTCATACACAAAAAATCTCATCTATGTACAAAGCCCTTAAATAAGATTATCTATGAAATACTACAGCTTAAGTATTTCAAATACCAAAGAACCAATGTATCTTCATATAAAATATTTTAACCAAAATAATTTAATTGCAAATAAAGTTCTGTATTTCCATATAGAGAATTTTATAGTTTTATTTTCATTTACTAAGGCATTTCATTACTAAGGCATTTTTTCTAACATGCCCTAGAATTCAAGTTGAAAGATGTAAAGTGGCACACACCTCATTGTCAGTCAACAGATCCTCTGTTTTGATAGAACCATCTACTGGTAAGCTAACTAAAGAAGTACGTGATATTTCTTTTAATATTGAACCAATCCGCACGTCACTTATTACGGTAACCTAAAAAGAGAAAATCACATTAATACCATACACTTATCTTTAAAACATAATGTATTCCATTTTAGAGAGCTCTAACAGGAAAAATATGTTTTGCAGAAAAATAAATGCAAGAATCTTACAGAGTAGAAAATTCTCCAAGTGAATAATAACAAGAGTTATGGTAACTTAAGGGATATTTACAGTGACTAGACTCCCAAAGAAACCTGGCTGGTTTAACTGCAGTTTTAGGCAGACAGGCAGTAACAAAAAAGTCAGACCTTACATCATGCCTGTCATGCAAGGTACACTGCTTCTAGATTAAATAAAACAGAGTAATAGAACAAGCTATGTCAATATAATTGGATTCTTGTTCATGGTCTTACTGACCACAAGTCTAGCAGCAAGGCAAGTGGGGGGGGTCTACTTTAAATTACTTATGGGTTAATCTTCAGTGCTTCTCCATCTTTTAGTCAACAGTTTTTTGCTGGGTTTTTGATTAAATTGCAGCATTATTAGTAGGCATTCAACTACACTGAATAGGTTTTTTTTTTGCCATGGCAGAATCCAAGCAAAAGTGACTTATGTCCATCTTTTAATCTTTTATCTGAAGTAGTCTGCATCTGTGATATTCCATCTTCTTTTTCACATCAAATGCTTCCATTTCACATCACTTTTTTCCCTATTTGACAATAATACCCCAATCACAGAAATCAAGAGTCTAACCAAGGTTAACTTTTAAAAATTTATATGGGAGGGAGAAGTAAAAAAAAAAGCATACAACCTAAATATTTAAGGAAAATAGTGTTTTTGAATAAAAACATGGCTATTTTAGATATACTCAGGCTTACAACACTGCTCATTTCATACAAAGACAACCTTTTTCCAGCTTTGTGTTTCAGTGGCAAATAGAGCATTAATCATAATTATGATTTTCTGCCATACATAAAAAGAACTAGATACACTGACCAGTAACTAACAATCTCCCACCAAATGAGACAAAATTTACAATATTCAAAGAGATAATAGTCACACAATTTAACCATAAAGCCAGAAGGTCAATCTGACTGTCAAGCTAAAGTCTTGAGGAAAAAACCAAGCCAATACTGGTCCTCAAGCATGTTAAATCATAGAATCATAGTATACCAAGTTGAAAGAGGACTTCAAGGATCATCTGGTCCAACCTTTCTTGGCAAAAGCACAGCCTAGACAAGATGGCCCTGCACCCTCTCCAGCTGAGGCTCAAAATTGTCTAACACTGGGGAATCCACCACTTCTAGTGGGAGATTATTTTAGTGGCTGACCGTTCTCATTGCAAAAAATTTTCCTCTTGTGTCAAATTGGAAACTCTCCACGAGTAACTTATACCCACTACCCCCCCATCTTTTCCATGCAAATGGTTGTAAAAAGAGAGTCTCCATCTTCTTTGCAGCCAATCTTCAAATATTACACGATGGCGATAAGGTCTCCCCAAAGCCTACTTTACTCAAGGTTGAGGAAAAACATTTCTCTCAATCTTTCCTCATTTGTCAGGCTTCCCAGTCCTTTGATTGTCATTGTGGCTCTTCCCTGAACCCTCTCCAAACGTCTTCTGTATAGCAGAGACCAAAACTGAATACAGTTCCAGGTTTGGCCACACCAGCACTTAGTAGGGGAGGATGGTGATTAGTTATCCCTGCTGGTTAATGCAACTCAACATCCTGCTGACTTTCTTTGCTGGAGCAGCACACTGCTCACTCACACTGAACTTTCTATCCACAAGGATGCCCAGGTCCTTTTTCACAGAGCTGTTCCCCAGTCAGGTAGATCTCGGCCTATGCTGTACTCCTGGATTATGTTTGCCCAGGTGCAAGACCTTACATTTGTCCTTGTTGACCTTTGTAAGGTTCTTGCTAGTCCACTCTTCATGCCTATTCAGGTCTTCCTGTAGGGTGGCTCTTCACTTTCCCATTTAGCTTGGTGTCATCAGCAAACTTTGTCAGGGTACACTTGATCCCATCATCCAGATTACTTATGTAAGTATTAAATATGGAATCAAATTATTTCAGAAATTGTGTGACAAATACCAAGAGAGCAAAAGAGCACAGAGCAGCATGCAGAGAACTGTGAGGAAAAAGCATATTCTCCTTCATTATTTTATGGGCTGCACAAAGAGGACAGTTTCACAGCATGCCTGCTATGGATAGAGTTAATGCTCCAAAGTTCTCCACTCAACAGCTTTTACATGGAGGTATATTTTATGCAGCTGCAGTCCTGGACAAGCACTCAAAGACAGGCATTGACTCTGAAAATCAGAGTGAAAACCCCAGAATCTGAAGACAACAAGTGGAAATCTATTCTATTTTAAGGACAGAAGGAAAAATAAAATATATGATGGCAATAATAGGAGATAATCATGGAGTATATTCCTACTCCAAGAAAAGGAGCCTATTTTAAAAAGCAACAAAATTTCTATGTATGGTACAAAAATAAGTGCAGATTATGCTCAAATATGAAAAGTAGTGTCCTAAAAATAATTTCTGTAAGGTATTAGTTTTATTTATATAGTAAGCAAGTGTTTACCCTTCTCAAAAGCTGTCTATATACATGCAGGACTTGATCAGCTTCTTGAAAGAAAGTTTCTAGCGTGACAGATGACCAAGTCAACATGGTAAGTCCTTGCCTCAGTACACCTTCCATCTAAGCATAAAGATATAATTTAATGGACAAACAACAACAACAACAACAACAACAACAACAAAACCGAGAAAACAACTAAAACAAGTTCTATTATTATTTGATTCACTAACATTGCTTATAAAACAGAGTGATTACAAGGGAGGTTACAAGTTTCTAATAAAAAAGGTCAAAGAAACTCATGCAAAAGAAAGGAAGGGGAGGGTAGTGCATAGTNTCACACTTCTGTCTAACTTTGTAGTTATACAAACTTACACAATTTTTGCAACCTTTTGGTGTGACTACTTACAACCAAAATGGGGAGAGTTACTTAGAACATTCAGATATGTATACTTGTAAATGTCTGGCAAAACAAAATAGCTTGTGGGATAGACATTCTGCATCTCCAGTAAAACTGGATCTTAAGTGTAGCATAAAACATCATAGTGTAGCATTCTACACCACTGAAGAGACTCAATTTACAAAGTTAATAATTCCCTCTGAGCAAACTTCCATGTTAAAGCCAGAGATTTGTGGAGATAAATAGACCTCAAAGACCATATTTTTTGTTCTTCTGGTCTTCTATCTCAAAGGCACAAAAATTATTTGATTGTAAAGCACATTATTTGAGAACTGTATGAAGGATCCAAAGAAAAAATTTTTAGTCTTAAAGGTCTCAGTAAAATCCATTAAGCTCACAACCTGCAGATCCATCTAAATATTTCAGAATTATAAAATATTATTAAGTTATTTTAATGTCTTATGGGGTATACTGAAGTGCATGCAGCAATACTAACCTTTTCCATTTTTGGTGTCATCAGATTTACAAACATATTTCGTGTTCCTTTACGCAAATCTTCATAAGATTGGACAACATTCTGTTGATTATTAGAAAGGGTAGTATAAAGCAGAATATTTAAAGCATTTCTTTACTCAAGAAAATTTGTCATACAATCAAATCATCTGAAAAAGATATTGAAAGCTGCACAATGCTGTATTTGAAAACAATTGTAAAATTTTACACAGACATTACATACCTAGGAACATCGTTCCTGGCATGTAATGAATTTGTAACATGCTATAGAAGGAGGAATGAAAACCATCTTTGTGCAACACTTTAAGGTAAAAAGCCAGAAAAATAATTAACTTTCTCTAGAACTAAAGACAGCTTGATCTTTAGTGACCATAACTTGCAATACCCTCTTAAAATTGAATATCATATCCTTTAGATGCTTAAGTCAAGTGTGAACTGTTTTAAAATATCCTCTTGTCTTATGCCATAGGCACACACACATACAGAAAAGTCTTGTAAGATGCACCTTATCTCCAAGATACAGGCTCCTGAAATAACACCATAGTGGAGACTACAATAGGTATAACAAATGTAACTTCTCTTGCAGGTAACCTGCAAAATTCTTCACATTTCTGTGGCCCGCCATATACACCAAACAAGACTAACTCCAATATTTCTTCTCAAAAACTCTAAACCCCTGCATTTTACTGATTTTCAGACTGTGAAAACTATTTGTATGGCTTAAACTATTTCATGACCGAAGTATTCTTAGTATGCCATTGGGTATATGAAGTATGTATTCTTATATTTAATTATCTACCAGCCCACACAGGACTTAGCAGGGGATTTTCAAATGACATTTTTTATGTTCACCTGTGCATTCTGCCAATTTACCTTAAACTGCCTCTTACCCAGCTTTAATCTTTAGCTATAGAAAAAAATCCATGTTTAAACACATTCCCTTTTTAATTTTTTAAACAGCAATCATGATACTTTTCAAGTTTACCTCTAACTGCAACTTGTTTAACTTCAATTTATCTTCTATCATTGCTAGTTTGACTGCTTGCTCTGGTACTTCCAGACCCAACTTTACCATACATTTTGTCTCTCGCACAATCTCTAGAATCTGGGGATCAAAATTAACCAGGAACTTCTCAGTTGTAGGATGACGCACAAGTACCGTGGATTGTAAGACTGTAAAGACATTCTAGTATCAGTTTCTAAGACAAACAATTGCTTAAATTCTATAAATTATTATGAAATACAGATTTCTAATATTACAATATAGTGGTTAAGTATGTAGGCTTACTTGTGAAACAGCTTCATGTTGTTTTCTGTTAAAGAAAATAAACAACCGACTTCCATCATATTAACTTTCTGCCTTTCTCTTCATAAACTAAACAAGCCTCAGATCCAGTGTTATCTGTGTCATAATTTTTCTCAGCCCAAGTTTAAAAATCATGAAATTAGTTCTCTAAGTACCAGGAAACACAATGCTTTAATATCAAACATTTCTAAGCATTAAGTAATATTTGTCCTTAGAGGGACTGGGGCAATACAACCTTATGAATTATTATACTGGAAAAATGAACCCAGAAAGAATTATTAAATGGTACACATAGAGAATTTAAATACCAAAGTTATCTGTGTCTTAAATTTGTGTCACTAATGTTTACAGTCATCTGTCGAACAGTATGAAATCTGCAATCCTCTGCATCAAAACCAAGTATCAAGGTCAGTAAGGCACTGAGACTGTATTACTCAGTCTGATAATTGGATCATGACTTACTTGCACATTTTAAGGGTAAACAAGGCTTAAAAAAATCTGATTTGACTTATGTTAACTCAGTATTCAACAACAATTTAAAGAAGCAAGTACATATTTAATTACTTACGATATTGTAATTGTGAAATTTCCTTCATCCATGCATTATGATAGACTACCTCGAACTCCACCAATACATATGCAAGTTTGTTGTATGATTGAACAACTGCTTTACCTTCTGGACTTGCCAAGATATCTGAATGTTTCTATTAAAACACAGTACATTGAAATTAAAACTATATCCAAAACCACCCATCAATTAAATTTTCTCAGTTTAGCTATTGTCCATACATAGTGTAGGTTAATACTATGAATTATACTGACGGAGTTCTTAAAAACTGCATCAAATATTTATGATTCAAATTTACAGGGCAATAAAGTCAGTAAGAACTTGTAAGGAATAAATACTAAACATTTAAGTATTATAATTGCAGTAAGAGCAATTACTTTAATATACTATCATAAATACCTGCAATTCACAGTGAAATGGATACTCAGTTCTACTCAAAATTGAATAACTGAAAATTTACTGTAAAAGTTTCCTTTTCTAATCAGTAATGATATTTATGTCTGTTTTCCTTGGAACAGATTTAGATTATCATTATTCACATCTGAGGGGAACAGAAAAGTGAAAACCTCTCTCACATAGAAGTTAACTTGGCATGAGACCCTAGATGCTTTGTAGGAGAATCACGCAAACATTTCAAGAATTCTTCAAGGTTACTTTCAACTGAAATAGTCTAGTCTGTTCTATTCCAACACTACATCTTGGATCTACTAGAGTTACTGCAGAGCAGTATAAACATAAAAAGAAAAATATAGCTTAGCATATAACAACTGATGTAATCACAACCAGAAATTTTATGATCACTCTACTGAAGACAGTTCACTGTTTCACAAAACACCTAATTTTTCAGTACATCAACTTACATGGAAATAGCTGATTGGTTCATTTACCCTTCTGAATAGCTGTCTCACCCACACTATCTTTCCTGCAATAGGTGGCATGTTTCGAGCAAGAGGAGGGTCATCTTTCTGGGTTTGGTAAAGCTACAGCAAGAACAATATCATTAAACACATGTATTAAAAAAACTATTGAAATGCTAATGTGTTTTCTCGGGTAGCACAATTTCTTCCTGCTCCCAAACAGATTAAATTTTCGTGGAGTCACATAACAGGTCATGGAGAGAAAAATGTATTTCTTCCCTGACTTGGTACCCTTCGAAGATGCACACATATCAATGCTGGTACCTCTTCTGTCTCCATTATCTCATGCTGTTTCTCAGCTGTGCTTAGCTATGACAGAGTCCTGAGTACACCAAAAGGCATTGTGAACCCTGGGGCAGAGCAGCCAGTGTTCAGGATCAAGTCTGACACCTGACTTTGAAGCCATCTGCTGTGAAAGCAAGCTGTTTAAAGAGGTGGTGTCAGGAGAACACTTGTGGGGCTTTTCCTCCTTTGCTGGGAACTGGCCCCAGGAGAGGCCCAAGCTAGATTGTTAACAGAGAGCTTTTTCCTGCTCTTCAGACACACATATCTGGCTATTAGATAACATTACAGGATTTGGACTTAATTATTCTTGTGGGTCCCTTCCAAATCAGGATAATTTAGCATTCTATGATATGCAGTTTTCTACTAACTTCTAACCAAAATGCATGTAGATACTCCTGGATACACAACCCATGCCTTTATCTGTGCATAAGATGAGAAAAAATGTCCCCTGCTCAGTGAATGGCTGCACTAAAGAAAAAAAAAAGAAAAAGAAGAAAAAAAAAAAAAAAACTAAAATTATACTGCACAAAATTTGCACTGACAAAGTATTCAATCACTTTAGAACCAGCATTGCAGTAGGAGCAATTTTTTTATTATAAATAACTTGCTTGACCAGATAAAAGGCAATTTAGTAATATCTAATAAATAGTTAGAACTAGTCAGTAGAATCAAGACGTTCTTTGACAGAAGAAAGGAGTATTTGGAGCCACCCAACTTTAGGCATGCAAACTCAGGCTGTGACAACACAGACTGATGACAGAACTCTTCACTAACTAGCATTTCTTCTTAGCCCTACCTTGTCTCCATCAGTCCCAACCAAAGAAATCCAAGTAGCTTCAAGTTGACCTTGAGAGGAACTGACCTGGATGAAACCCTCTCAGTAAATGTACCTATTATTTTTTTGCCTGGGAAAGTGCAGCTAAGGGTGGGTTACATGATTTTTTAAGCAAGCAGTGCTGCTAAAAATCTAGTTAAGCCAGTAATTAGGGGTTCAGGGATTGTTATATACAGTGTGTAGGTAGGGAAAGGACACTGTAAAGAGTGGTTCAGAGGAGCTTTGCTAGGCTACAGTTTTAAGTCACTGTTTGGAGGAAAAAATTTCTAACAACTGCGGAGTTTATAGATATTGGCTCCTCATGCAAAGTTCTGTCATTGATCTTTCAAAATGTAAACATCTAAAAAAAACTTTTTCAAGAATCTGGTTTTCCAGATTCCCTTTATATTCATGGAAGAAAAATGGTCATTTGGAGGTAATTATTTAAATCTTCAGGACACTATATAAAATTGATCAGATTAACTCACTCTAGAGTAATTCTTTCTTTCTTTCTTTCTTTCGTAGAAAGGGAGTTTAGACATCTAGTTCTGATGCAGATGTTTATTTTAAAGACAAAGTAATAGTTTACAGTCAAGTGCTATGAGCAGTTCCCAGAACTTAATTCTCATTTATACTTCAGTCAGGGTGCACTACAAAAATCATGAAAAATTACTTCATAATAAACATAAATGCAATTTACCTATGTTTTACATGTATTTTATGCTCCCACAGCAATTGATAATAACTACTTATAAATGCAAATTAACTGTGGAAGCCTAATTTAATAAAAAATCCAAAAGGTACAAGCAAGCAATGTATACAGCCAGTAAAGAACATGCTTCTTTAAATTTAATTGATGAAAGAGTAACGGAAAATATTTTGGTTTATAAAGTAAAATTGTGATGACAAATTTGCCTTCAAGAGCGGTTGTGCATATTGTGCTACCCACCCACAAAGGCCTGTTTTCTGTAACAGGAAAACAGAAGTAGGATAATGGAGAATTGGGAGTAAATTAGTGAAATAGGAAGAAAAAATAAAAATTATTCATATTAAAATGCTTGCTCCTATTTTAACATGATGTTTACAACTTACTGGAAAGAAATTAAATACCTTTTTAGTAGCTTCGAGTTCTGCTACATAATGCTGAAGAATACAACTAATTGTATGTGCCGTTTCTTCTTGAAGGCATGGCATATTCAGACTTTGAAACCTGTATTGAAAATTGGTACCCAAAATGACATTTCTAAAATAATTACTGTTTAAATTTATTTTGGGGTATATGAACATTATATAAAGTAAAATAAGCAAAAAATATAGGAAATTATTTTGAATCTGGAAAACTTTTTTCTTTGAGGAAATTTAAACAAGTTGAAAATTTCTGCCCTGGTGGGTATTTTGGTTGTTGTTGCTTAGTATGTTTAAGGCTTTCCCTTTAGTATCTTCTTGTGTATAAAAATATTCTAATGAAATTAAGAAAAAGAATATATTGATTCCCATAAGAAAGACAAAACATGGATTTTATCATGATTATGTGGTTCAGAATATCAGTAATGAAAAATTCTCAATTAGGCCCTTTGTTCTAAAATTTGCTTGGCTGTTTAAATTGTGCTAATCAGTAATTTCAAGTTACTAAAAAATATTTTAAAACATAGCTGCCAATACCTTTGAAGTAACTGAAGTGAATTCTGTGAAGACAAAATTTTCCGAAAACAGGTACGCATAAAATTCTGTAGCTGCGTCTAAAGAACATATAATTCAGTGTGGGTTTTCAGGTCAGAGAATAGTACTTTGATGATATCTTCTTAACATAGTAGCATTTGAAATTGTTACTACTTAAAGCACAAAATAGCAGCCTTCATGAGGCCATGCTTAATATAATTGTTAAATAGCTAGTTTCAGTCAAATAATCTCTAAAATGTCATATAATTCTATGAAATAAAGAAATTACTTGCAAATTTATTCTGCCTAAAATCTGATCACATTTCTTCAGGCTAATAAACAACTTCCACATAGATCATTGTCTCAGGTCTTGTGATTTTTGTAATTTTGGCCACAGAGTGAAAATCATCCTTGAGCACCGTTTACATATTTTACACCTTCCTTTGAAAGAAGGAGAAGGAATGGAGAAAGACTCCCTCCAGACAAACACAAACTCCATGCTGTTTAGATGAACAATGTAGCCTATTCACAATCCAAAGTCTCACTGACAATCAGTTCTGTAGATTCTTTTCCAGGCAAGTTATAATAAGTCATAATATTACTTACCTCTAAACGTTCAACTTCTGACATAAATTTCATAAAATCCACATCAAATTCTGTTACTTGTGGATCAAGGGTGTCATATGGTTTCTTTTGAAAAATGTGGTAGATATTTTTGAATTTTACTGCCATAAGATCTATACCTTCTATTGCACACTGAGTCAGTGCATTAAAATTCTGTTCTACGGCTATCATCTCCATTATCTGAAATAAAGATATTATACTCATGCTCATAATGAATTCTTTGTTATTTCCTCTATAAACTAAAACCTGAGCAAAATAAAATATTCAATAGCTACTTCTCTATCTACTGCATTCACAAATGTGTTGTTTCTGAGTCAAGTATCTTCAATACCTGAAGCATGGTTAATTCAGTTTTCAACATCAGTTGTCACACAACTCAACACAAAGTAAAATAATCTTCGTTTTTCTTAATGATAAAGAGGGGCTTTTATGTTTTACTGCTAGATCCAATCGGATAATATGGAAAAGGAGTTAAAATATGGCATACTTATGACAAAAAGATATATCAACAAATAAAAAAATCCAGCCCTACAGATTAGTATGTATATTGAGTGGTGAAAAAGTACATCAAAGACTCACAGAATTCCTTCCTTGTGATGATTATCATCTTATCCCTTGTCTGACCTTATTCTGTACCAAGAAGCACCTATTACCCTTTCTGCTCAAGAATAATAGTTTGAAATCCCTTCACTGCATTACCAAGCTAAGTGTTAGTATGACACCAAGCAGCAGAATCATCTGAAGAATTGTGTTTGGCAGTAAACAAGAGTTTTCAATGTGATTCAAAAAAGTGCAAAAGTGTGTTATTTTTCACATAATTTTAAACCTCTTAAAATAATGATCTGAGTCTAGATCAATCAGGGTATTTCTCTCCACACTAAAAGAGATAAGTTGAGAAGGCAATTGTGAGGTAATAGCATCAATCACTGGGATGACTTACTCTGTGGAAGTGCCTAAGTTCTTTCAATAGAGAGTTACAGACTCCTTTAAAGGATGATTAAGACATTGTATGTTGGCATGTATCCACTTGGCAAACCTTTCTTTGGAGAAACGCTTCTTATTTACCAATAACAACAGCACGCGATATACTCACTTTTTCTAATCTCCTACAAAAAGCTTCAGATTTTCCAAAAATGTACACTTCCGATACTTCCAATACCTTTCCTCCTAAATTTTCTGAAGTCTCTTGCCTAGCTTCATGGAAGCATTTCTGATATTCTCTCAACAGAGATATGCATTCCTAAAAAGCGAAGGAATAAATACCATATTCATTATGCTGTGCTTATGAGTGAGAGACTAGAGTACTCAAACCTATTGACATTTCAAAGCCATTAGTTATCACTTAATCTGGCTTCAGTCAACAGGCAACAACAACTTAAACACAGTGGTTTTCTTTCAGTATCAGAAGAAAGTGTTTGCAACATATGAACGAACATACAGTAGTAGAGCACAGTGAACCAGAGATTGGTGGTGAATGGTGCTGCATCCAGTTGGCAGCCAGTCACTATTGCTGTCCTCAGGGATCAATGTTGGGGCCAGTCTTGTTTAATATCTTCACTGATGATCTGGATAAGGGGATTGAGTCCACTATCAGCCAATTTGCAGATGTGGGTGTCAATGTCGATCTGCTGGAGGGTAGGAGGGCTCTGCAGAGGGACCTGGACAGGGTGGATAAGTGGGCTGAATCCAACAATTTGGTGTTTAACAAGACCAAGAGCTGTGTCCTGCACTTTGGCCACAACAACCCCCTGCAGCACTACAGGCTGGAGACAGAGTGGCTGGACAGTGGCCAGGCAGAAAGGGACCTGGGGACTCTGCTTGATTGGCAGAATGAATATGAACCAGCAGTATGCTCACATGGCCAAGAAGGCCAGTGGCATCCTGGCCTCTATGAGCAGTAGTGTGGTCAGCAGGACTAGGGAAATGATTCTTCCCCTGTATTCTGTGCCTTTTGGGGAATATAGGAACTCAGTAACTGAGGTCCAGAAAAGGAGAAGGTGGAAATGAAATAAACATTGGCAACCAGTATTCCCACAGCTGTACATATTTTGCCATAGCATATTGCACTTGCTTAATTTGTTCTTGAAAGGTCACCATCAGATGAAGAAGAGGAAGACTACCTTAACACTGACTTTTCATGGTATGCCAGGGAAATCTTGTATGGAAAGGAACTACTGTAACAAAGTCAGGGTCTATTCAAGCACCAGATTTTCCAGGATAGAGGAAGATGGTACCATATCAGAGCTATACCCTCCTTGATAAACCCCCTCTTCCTCAAGATGGAAAAACATGAAATATTAATTCCTTGGCTGCACATAAAGAAAAGATGCCAATTCCAAGGTCAGTGACAGACCACACTTATAGAGATTAAGGTATTGTAATTATAACAATGCCCATGGGCTACAAGTTGGGAAAACATTCAAAGCATCATGAAATAAAAAAAGCTGAGGTGTGAAGCACTTGATACATATTGATATGGACTTCCTTATGATATCAACAGGTAATCAATAGGTTTGACATATAAATAATAAAATGCCAAAATACAAACGTTGATTTTTCCAATGACTATTAGTGTCTCCTGATCCCAGACTCGATTCAAGCCAGAATCTGTAATGTATGCTTTACATGTTGTGACCATTTGGTTTGTAACCTAGGGCAGAAAAATGAAAAAAGTTTAACAGTAATTTTAAGCTTAAACAGTAAATTTGCCTGTGTCACAAAATCTAATAAAATTCTTATATACAAGTGTCAATACTATCAGATTTGGAATAAATCTCATTTGTGAAATAACAGTGGCTAACAAATATATGCAATATATACAACAAACACCCTATAAATCTCTGAGAATACTCCCAGGAGTATATGTAAGTCCCAGGACATATTTGTAAATCCTATAATTTCAGCAACACAGAATGTCATCAATCAAAATTCAAGAACAAAAGTAATTTATCAAATTAAATAAATTAGTAATGACAAAGTTAGTAATGGCAGAGGGAGAGGAGTATGTGCAGATACAGAAGACACCACAGAGAACAGCTACAGGTAGACAAGTTTTTTGTCTATTAAATAATATGAACAATTCAAAACAATTCTCCTGATGGTGTTGATGGGTTTTGCCTTTTTTCTTTTATATGTTCTCTGTATTCTTTGCACATATATTTGCAACTCTGTCACCTATTGTATTAGTAGCTAGTTTTTCCAGTACTTTTCCATGGCCTTTCCCTAAGCAGAAAGACAAAATAAATTCCAGAGCCCCAAACCCTGGGAGGTACAAGGCACCATGCTATCTTGGTTCTTTTGGGAGCCAAAGCGAAGAACAACTCTTCGAGATACATTCTCATGGATAAAGTATAACTAGTGTTGAAGGGGGGGGCCCAGAGAAGGGGCTTGACCTGGAGGAAAATTGCAACAACCACTTGTACTCCTAATTGGTGTTTTTTTATCTATTATGCTAATTTCCTAAAACCTATAAATATGTACTCATCCCTGTGGAGGTGGGCTTTTGCAGACATCTTTCCATAACTGCCTCTGAAGGCCTTCATTAAAGATCCTCTTTTATATTACCTCCTTACTAAGGTCTTACTAAGGTTTTATCTCGAGTTTCATTTCCACATTGGGAAAAAGGCAACACTGACATGAGGGTACTGTAAAGCAGGTCTTAAGTACTCCCAACTTAAAAAAGACAGGAAGCTGCCATACCAAAGGCTGCCTCAAATTTAAGAAAATTATTGATGAAGTTGGAGATAGGACCTCCAGTGTAACTTCAGATGATCATTAAGTGGAAACAAACAGTAAATAGGTATCTTAAACTACTGGATTAAAATACAGATTTTTCCTTGCTATTTCAAGCATAGCTTCATGTAACCAGTTTGTTATTGGCCTCGGTAGTGAAATACTCACTCCCTTAAACCATTAAATAATAGACAGTAGCAAGAGTCAATATACAAATGTACAAAGACCCATAATATGTGATATATAGGAAACAGCCACAGCCATGAATAGATACAGATTCAAAAGAGCACATACTATGTACATAATATACTAGTTCAAATTGAAATGTAACAAAATTTTATGCTGAACCCTGTGGTGCAAAGAAATAAAAAATGTTAGTCTGTGTAGTGAGGGTCTACTGTGATTTTCCCCTGAATGCTTACTGCAGGTGTGTGGTTTAGTTAGGAAGGATTTCTTTGCTACAAAACCATTATACAAACCATCTTTGCGTGCAGTGAATACCTGGATTCTGCAAAAGACATTGGTATAAATACATAGCCAGTCTTAATTTTTCTCTTTAAAGAGGGAAAGTTTATGATCTGAAATTCAATTAACTTTTCAAGTATGACTTGCTTCAGAAAACAGGAATCTTTTATCGTTCTCACTTTTTGGAGGAACAGTCTAGTCAGATTTATGGCCATCTGCTACTAGGTCTTCAAGGCTGAGAAAAAAAAGAACCTTTGCAGATTCTGTGATTTAGGAAACAACTGATCAAATTAATTCAGATCAGAAGATTAATCAAGAATATAAAAAAAGTAACACTGATGAACCAAGAATAGATAAAGCTCCTTTCAGAGGAGAAGTCTGTAATCCAAGTTTAATCCTCTCATGATGAACAGAGTTCTCTTCCCTTCCCATGCAGAACCCCACTATTTACTACCATTTTTAAACAAATGTTCTACTGATTTAAACAAAAGAATTATGCTTCTGAAAATTCATACAGCTTTTGTAATTACTATCTTGTTTAATATACTTACCTTTATAAGTAATGATGTAATTCTCTCAGAGGTATTGTAATATTTTGAAACACGTTGAATCATTTGTACAGCCTTTATCAAGTATGGTATTCCCTGTGTCATTAATACCTCAAAGCAGAGTTTCAAGAAAAAAATTACTTCCTATTCTTAGCAACCATAGTTCCATTCTGTTGTCAACCTCTAAATTACATATTTCCCTAAGTCACAAGAATAGTCTTTAAAATGTCATGGCATCTTACTAAAAGCTTTCTTATTAAGAAAAGACTATTAAGATGCTTAATAAGATTTCAAACATCAACTAACAAGAACAATAAATGGCTAAGCTTGATCATTAGCTTAGAAATCAGATTAAAGATGTTACAAGGTAAAATAATTGCAATATCCTATTTTGATGAGAAAAATTGAAAAGTGATTCAAAATGTAAAGGTTGCATTTTTTGGTGTAATAGGAAGTATTTTTATGACAGCAATTTTCTATGATGGATGCTTTTGTTTTCCTTCAGGTAAGGGTGCTAATGTACTTTCATTGTGATAACATTCTTTACATAAAATGTTTCATTCAGACACTTCAGAAAACTCATTAAATAATTGTCACAATGTTAGTTTCATTAACAAATGCCTAATTCCTTCAAGCATCATATCAAACATCTAAATTTTTCACATACTTTGTGAAATCAATGTTCACATTGTTAAAATCATACTGTGGCATTACGAATACTCAGTAGCTCAAACACTTCCAAAGCATTTTGGTGGGGAAAAAAAACCAAACAAAAGAAAAGGTAAAACATTATAATTCATTAACATTATCAGGGACTTTAGTTAAAGTTGCAATTCAGAACATCAATAAAGTAATTTTGGCTGTCACCCCTCAATGAGAGAAGCCAAGCTCCTGTAACTTAACTTTGAGTTTCAAACTGAAACTCATACTGTGAATAGACATAGAAGGCATTTGCATTTAGCAAGAGTGTGAAATAAATGCTATATAGTATAAAAACAACCATCTGTGTCCATACTGTTCATCATCAACACCACCCCTGAATAGAATCAGGAGATTCTGAGTCTGTAGGTTTTCTTTTTCAATTCTTGACAAAAAAATAAAACCCTGAATACTGGACTGTGTAGAAATTTCTCTGAATCAAAGCCTCGAGTTAAATGTTCAGTCTGAATTTTCATATATTAACCTACTTCAGCACAAATGTCACTGTGTGATACTGCATACACTAAATGCCATATTCTATGCACACACCAAATATCATCATAAATCCCCATATATGCCATTCCTGATTCACTAATATATAAAAGAGTTGCCCACACTAGATATTAAAAGCAACTCTGCACAGAATGAAGGTCTGTTTATAACAGGATATATTTAGCTTGGAAATCATTGTTTTTAAGCCGAATATCATAGAAAATCCTACCTAAATTAACTTGATCTCAGGAACATGATTAAACAGAAAATCACATGTATCCAAATTGTTCCAGACTAAGCAAAGAGCTGTAATTAACTATCCTGTATTAATAAAGTTATGAACTCTTCAACGGATTTGCACCCACTAATGTCTGTCTTTGTTTACAATACACAGAATTTTATCTTCATTACACCTATGAAGTAGTTCATCATTATGGCCTGGTACCTGGCACCCCCTAGTGATAACTTGAAGAGCTGGCGATAAACAGCTTAGTGACACTGCTCATCATACCTCCTTCTTGTACTATTCCATGCAATATGAGCTTTATGTCCTACATTATCAAAGTCCTTTTGCTTGCCCTCAGTTACAACTTTGTAGTAGGATCCTAAGCTGACAGAGACCCAAAAGAAAGGCAGCACTTCCTGACAGAGGGCTGGAGACATATAGGACCAAAACGTGAACGACTCAAAAACAAAGAAGAATGAGCACTATTTTTCTAGGGTATTTACTCCTTTCATTCTATTCTGCAATACACCTGTTTTAATAATTCATAGTTGTTATACCAAATAACTAATATCTTGAACTACCACTGAATGGTGTACCTGGATAACCAATTGTCTAAATTCTGAATGGCAAGTACTTCTGCAAATAGAAGCAGATAATACTGTATCCCATATTAAAAACATGTTTTGCCCATTTAGGACTTTATAAGGTTTCATTATTTTCTATTTAACTGAAATTT
>WBNO01029182.1:0-60917 GCA_013400575.1 Peucedramus taeniatus
AGAAGAGAAGAGAAGAGAAGAGTTCAGGAAGGAAAAGAGAAAGAAAGATGAATAATGGGGGCAGAGAGGTGGGAAGAGATGAAAGAGCAGGATGAAAAGGTCCCTAGACAAGACAGACAAAGAAAGTAGGAAAGAGAAATTAAGGGATCTTATTTCCAAATTTTCCCCTCTCAGAAATAAAAAAGATTTTCTGCGTAAGTCAGGATGCCCTGAGCTAAAACATGAGCTTATAGCTGTATGCATTTAGAGCACCCGTAGAATTTTCTTTACAGGAGCACAGTCAAGCACCACAGTGTCTTGGGAAACTACCAGTCTCTCAGGTGAGAAATACAATTATTGGTAATTGCTTCAGGAGAGCTCAGTTCAGTGGTAAAAACTGAGTACACACTTTTAATATGGAGTAACATTACATTTTGGGAAGGCCAGTGAGTGAAAAATTTTCTACCAAGAGAATACACCCCTTAATTCAACTCTCCAACCAACATGAGCCCCCTCTTACAACAGACAGATGCACCCAGGCTCAAGATCATTTGCAAATATCCTGCATCTTGACAGGAGAGAATTAGCACAAGCAAGGGGCATCTGCAGAATAAATGAACTCTGAAAATAAGAAAATGGGAAAAAAACATTTCAGATTTAGTTTTTTTAATATTTGTTTAGGGGTGGGTATTAATCTGTGCTATTTGGCATTTCCTTTGCATCAGCTTTGCCAAAGATATTACTTCTACTCACCATCTCCTCTACATCATTTCTGTGTCTCTCAAACATATTGTTAATCCAGACTGATATACTACAAAAACATCTAAATTTTCTTATTTTGCTTTAAGTCTACCTCAGTAAAAACTTCTTGTACACAGAGTATATAGTTCTTTGGCAGGTTCTAATACACAGGTCAATTGTAGCATGCTCACAAATCTCAGAAATCCTAGGATACTACTAAACCATTAAAACTTTAGGAAATCCTGTAGCTACATAAATAAAGTACAGATGTTTGTAAAATTACTAAAGAACAGCATCTGTCATGAAAGTAATTCCTAATAGTGAGATTATTCTTTTGTCCACCTTATATAAAGCAAAATATTGTCATTATATGAAATACTGTTGAGGTACACACACTTTGTGTCATGATGCATCTGCATTTCAATGAGAATATACTTTCAGATAATTAGGAAAGGGATATTTCTTTGCATATTTTACATGTTTTACAATTATTATTGTTGTGATGGATACATAACAGAACTCTTTATATTTTCACAATAATTTATTAGCTCTACGATGTAGCCTAGGTTTGGAAACCATATATTATGCTTTTTGCTTACTTAAGCATTGCCAATGCTCCTTGAAGAAATTTTTTCCAAGAAGATTGGTTGTCTTCAAAGTAGCAATTGTGCTACTCTGATGATACAATTCATTGTCTTTTCAGAACAATTTGAAACATGTTACCATAAAATGAGGACCAATGCTAACATTAGGATTTAACCCCATATATAGATATAGCAATATAGCAATCATTAATAATAATTTGGGCAGACATATTTTTAAAAACTCATTAAATTAGTAAATGTCCTGTGGTGATGACATCTATTTGACAGATATAACCCATGTGCTGCGTAGTTTTTTTTCTTCATTCTCATTTCCATACACTTAAATTCTTGCCACTAGTAGATAAATACTAATTTTGCATCTTCTTTTCCTGAATTAAGAGAAAAAAAGGTTAGAAGGAATGTCTGGAAGAAAGAACTGGAGAAAATGAAGAAAGTGCCATTTTCTTATTGAGAAGAGTAACATTTATCAAAACATGCGGCTCTGTTCTGCTTCCATTAGCTGTAAGGGATACCTATTAGTAAATTAGCACCACTATTCAACTACTTTTTTTTTCCAGCTCCAAGGTCTCTTAATTCAATATGAACACAGTACACAAAGTGCTTGCTGATTGTTCAGTATAATCTCTTCCACTTGTACACCTCCCCTCCAAACTTTCCTCAATGGTTGTTTGTATGGGGTACAGGTGGACATGGTGGCATAACCTCCTGTAAGATGGGCATTAATTAGTTTCAAACCTTGATATACACTGAAATTAGAGGGAAAAAGGCTTAGATTGATGAAGCCTTGCTGAGCAAAGGGAGACAAGAACTATGAATACATATTAAATTGAGCTATAGTATGAACATAGTCAGAAAATGAGGTGAGAGACCTATTAAAATCTCTCCAAACCATAAAAAAGATCCAGCTGAGCACATGATGTGATATGAATATGAAATAGGGATCTGCTTGTCTATACAGAGAGGCTCTTTTTGATCCATAGCTGCCTGAACAATTTGAAGGATTTTTTTCCCTGTGCACATGCTCTCCACACAAACCTCTCTGGGTACCAGGCCAACAGCAGGAATATTATCTGGATACAAAGTCCAGTGGAGCTGATGTGCCTTGAGCAGAGCAGGCTAAAATAAGAGAAAAATTATCTTAGTAGCAGCAGTGCATTTCATAAAGCACCCCTTGCTTCTGTTCAGTACAAACACTTATCCTTTTGATTTATATTAAAATCAAACAAGATGTATGGAAAGCAGATAACTGTGATGTTGCTATCGTTATTATTACAAAAATAAATTTACTGGTGCTTGATTTTTAATTCAATGGAAATAAGAGATAATGTCAATGAAATACTATGAAATATAGTAAATTTTCATGTACAGCTATAAAAGATACCTGTTTTCTTAAACAATTTTACTAATGGAATAAAATATAGCTTTTGAATGTTCTGACCCCTAAGCAGTGAAAGCAAAACACTTTCAGGCTTGTGAAGCATCACACTGTACATCTTGCCATTTTTGTATTTGTCCTTAGGCATCACCATGGCCAGTGTTAGAGACAAGATGTTGTGTTAGATGTGCATTTGTTCTGATTCACTACTGATGTATGTCCTTATGTCATTTTGACATTCCTAACTTTGAACATCTGAAATATGAAAAAGCAGAGGAAAATTTTCGAAGGAATATGAAGAACTTTTCCTTTGCTTTTTGACCTGCCTTACCAACACATTTTTGTTTCTCTTTCTAGTATGTGAACAGCAGAAAAGATGATCTATTTTTGTGATTCTTACAGCATATTTTGTCTGTCAACTCTATTTCCTACATCCTAATGGTATGCAGAAAAAATAATTTAGCTATTTTTCACTAAAGGAATTTATTTGTTCCTAAACTATTACTTGTATTTACTTCTTAATACAATAGTAATTCTTCTTTCAGACTGTTTATACATTATTGTAGTTCTACAGACTTCATTAGAAATAATAGAAATTAGCTAAGGCCCTAAGGATCGATTTTATCTCCAGCATAACACGTAGTTTTAGATAATTTTATGTAGTGTGTGGGTGGATTTAGTTCTCTGTAAAAAATAGCCATTGCATATCCATTTTCCTTAAAAATAGTATTTTGTACATTCTCCTAGCTCTGAGAAAGACAATTCTGAATTTCTCCTGAGTCCTTATATAGGTTCCAGTGCTGAAATCTCAGTTACTGTCAAGTAGCATTAGCATAAAAATGGCAAATTTCCAATGCAAACTACCTTTTGGCAGATGATTAGTGGACAAGGCAAAGACAATGGCAATTTTTTTTTCAGTTAGAGATATAGTCATTAAAGATATTTCATCTCCCACACATTTTGATTGATAACATTTTACAATTACACTGAGTCAGTAAACACAACCAATAAGTACTTCTTAATAGCCTGGAAATTCTCTTGCAAACACAAAAGTTCTCATTTTAAAAAAACCTCTCCCACCCCAAGCTAGCCAATCAACATTCTGTGTACAGTGAAACTCCATTTTTAAACTTTCAAGAAGCAAAACAGTGTCTGCTTGTTGTAAGAAACTTTGATCCTTCATGGCAGGGAAAAATGATACTTTGACTCTATGTGATTAAAAGGCTATTTTATTATTTTATGATACTATAGTATGTTGAAGCAAACTATACTAAACTGTACTAAAGAATAGAGAAAGGATACTTAAAGAAGGCTAAAAGGGTAATAATGAAACTCCTGACTCTTTCCAGAGTCTTGACACAGCTTGTGTGACCATTGGTCAGTGATTGAACACAACTCACACCAGAGCCCAATGAGGCTCATCAATTCAGGTGAACAAATTCTTACTACATTGTACAAAAACAAAACACAGGAAAAACAAACTAGATAAAGATTGTTTTTCCCACCTATAAGCCTCTCTCTACCTTTTCAACTTCTCAGGATAAAATCCTGAGCGAAGAAATTATATTCAGTAGAATGTAAAGACCACATCTGCTTACTTTTCTCCCACTTTCTTGTGCCTGTTTATCTTACCTTGAGCACCTTTGCTGTTGCACAGCTCCATTTATTCTAAGACTCTGTCTTGATGTGCTTTCTAAAGTAACCACCAACATTACTCCTTTAAGGCTTTATTGTTCTTTCTTATTTAGCAGACAAGGAAAGCTATAAGAGCTGAGAAAATGGTGGACAGATTGAGAGAGCTGAGCTTGCTGCTCATGAGGAATTTGGTTGGGTTTGCACAATGTGTCATCCCCATTGCTGAGGCCTGGCAAGGTATAGGCAACTGGTTTGGCAATATGTCTTTTTCTTCTTTATTTCATGTGCACTAAATTTCCAGGAATCTTTAGTCATCTGGTGCTGTGTGAATCCTTCTGCCTTTCCTGATATGTCTAAAACACCCAGGGACTCTGTCTCAAATATCTCCTTACTATGCTGGATATGAGACTGAAACGATCACACTCTTATGTCAATAACAGACAGGTCTGCAAAATCTCAAAAAATTGATTACAAAATCAGTTGCTGATTCATCCTTCTCTTGCTTTTGAAACTGTGTTTGCTAAAAAATCCCATTGCAGCAAGCATGAAATATTAATCTAGTCCTTCTTTACTCAGTTCCATCCGTGTAGCTGTGAGGATTCTGGGCAGGATGATATTCTCTTTGGCAGGGGTTTCATTGACAGATGCTGGTATCCAAGTGCTTGAGAGCATGAGGGAAACTGAAGGGAGGAGGGTGGCAAACCTGGCTGCCCATGGGGCTCACATGGTTGACACAAGGGATTCCTCAGGCACTAACACACCCAGTGCAGTGCATGTCCTCTGATTCTTCTGGACACAAGCTAAGAGGAGCACAAAGACAGGTCTGACATCACATCTTGGGTGCTCCCCTCACCAAGAGTCCGTATTCCTTATCCAGTTGTCAGATTCTTGTTGAGGCTCTTCTGGGAGCAGCTGGGCCAGACATACCTGCTCTGACTGTGTCCTGGTCACTTCTGCAGGCAGTTCCAGGTCACAAACAGAACTTCATGTGTAGCACAAGAAGACATGAAGTGAAGCTGCCTGAGGATGCTCCTGAGGACACTTCAGAAACTGATAGCACCAGGGTAAGGCTGAATTTGAAAGCAAAGTCCCTGCTCTCGTTCAGCAAATTTGTGAGGGATCACAGACATATAGATTTTAGTCTTATATATTAAATAAATCCTCTTCAACAGTAATGAAATGAGAAGTTGTAGAAATGGAAAATGTGATTACCTTAGACAATCCTAATCTAAACAGGGAGGGTTGTTTATCTGTTAACACCTTACTTTCTTTACCTTAGTGCCAAAATCCAAAATAGAAAGTGACAGGATAAAGATATTAATTGAAGTTAGAGTATGAGACTTTATTCACCTTTTCTTGTTGACAATATCTAAAAGACTGAAATCTTATTTATTTCACATACATATATTTGGAAGCTCATCTTTAATTTCTGCCAGAATTGTTCACTGAAACTTGGCTTGGAAAATGGAGTAACTGCTCTGCCAGCAAGCAGTCATAAATAATGCTCATAGAGTGATGCTAGAAGCCAGCAGATATTGTTATCGATTGCATGATTGCCTTGTAAGAATTCCAAATGCAGAAAATCACAATTCCTTTATTAAGCTGAGGTTACTCAAGACATCATTGCAATTAATTTCTATTTAAGATTTGTCATACAAGGGGAGCTAATAACTTCTCTGGTACATTTAAATCATCACTGAACTTTTTATTTTTGTGCACCAGTACTTTAATAATAACAACAAGAAAATGAATAGTTATTCCTTTAACAGAAACAATATTTTGCAATACAAAATGATGTGAGAAAATTGATACAGCAATTGTGTTTTCTTTCATAACACATGTTAAATAGACAAGACACCACTGTTGACAGTGGCTCTGTCCTCTTTTGTTAGTCTTTCCAAAAATTGTCCAAGATTAAAATCTTTTTTTAAAGCACACGTGGATATGCTCTGGCTCTTCAAGAGTGATGGAGGTATTTATGTTCTTCTCCTGTGTAGGCTTTAACTGCTTTTACTTAATGCTGATTTCATCTCCATGCTGTTTGTGGATTTGTTTCTAAGATACTGCAAAAAGTGGCAAAGAGTGCTAGAGATGAGACAGAAAAATATTGCAGTGGGAATGCACACTCTGTGACTAATTGGTCTTACATGTGAGCTCTCTAAGGCATCCCTGTAATTACACTAGAGATGAATCTCTGGATCTCCCTGAAGGGCTTCTCAGGCTTCCCACAAGGGAAGCAGCAGCCCACTGGCTTTTGTTACATGGCCTGCCTCTGCAAAAAGTAATTGTGCATTGCTATCTAGATAAGCATGTACTATACATTGAATCCTAACTATTTAGAAATAATGAGAAGCTCAGGGCCAATCTAGCAGTGCTGATATGAGCAATAGGTTAGTTTAAGAATGCTGATGCAACTGGTAGACTCCTGAATAACTAGGTGGTGTAAATTAGATTATATGCAATATATATTGCTATATAAATTTGGAGATAAACTATGTCTAAATCTGGAAAAAGGAAGTGGTTTTGATAGAGCTTATTCAGCTGTTCTTGGGAGCCTGTATGAAAGGGCAGCACAACTGTTTTGCATCAAGAGAGAGCTAGATGCAATTTTAAAGAAAAAGGAATAAATATGTCACTTTGATTTTTCTCTTGGCCCCATATTGCTCTCTTGGGTAATGCATTTCACTTTTGCTGTTCCTCGAGAAATAGCAAACAACAGAGGTCAGGATTTAAATTTGCCTAAATACTTTCAAAATGCTTTTCTATTTCAAAAGGGGTAAGTGTACCAGGATACTCTTACTTATAAATGAATTCATATTAGAAAGGTCTCCTGTTTCCTCTGTCTTGTGCCTTACACACACAACCTGCAATTCTGCAGTAAAAATCAAAAAATTTATTTGCTCTTTAAATAGATTTTGCCACTATTAATGAAAAAAATAAAGATAGTGAGAGGTAATTGGATATAGAATAAAAAGTAGTAAGAACATATTTAGAAAGTATGCCAAAATATATTCATGCAGTCTTTTCAGTGTAAATATGTTTGGAATAGCTACTGATTTATAAATGTATCTGTCAAAAATATGGTGTATGCTCATTGGCAATAGTTATATTTTATCTAGCAGGGGATGAATGCGGTCATTAGCAATTAAATACAACTCCCTGAACATAAAAATGAAACCCTGTTTGATGGTATTGGCCAAGTGAAATGAATGACAAAATCCCGAGTGATCTCTGTTATCACCCAATATGCTTGAGAACTGATTTGTGGCTGAGAAGCTGCATCCTTTCACCCCCACCCCCAGCTCCTTAGAGAGATGCATCACCTGAGCAGCACAAGTTCAGCACTTCACAGAGGATGTCAAAGAAAAGGAAATATCCCCCAAAGTCTGCAATAAAATATGGAAATGTATAGAAAAAAACATAATAGTGCATGTTTTTCTATCATGTCAGAAAAGAAATAGAGTAAGAATAGCTCATATTTCAGCATGGGCATGCTGGATATAGACATGTGGCATCTGCCAGTAACCTACATATCATGAAAGGGAATTTTTACCATTGTCAAAAAACAATCATGTTCTTTCTATCATCTTTGAAACATCCCATTTTCATTCTCTTCCCTTCTGTACTCCTCCTTCTCTGTCTTTCATTTCTCTGCAGCTAAAGAAAGAGCTAGGAAATAAATAATGTATGAGAAAGGAAAAAAAGGAATTAGGGTTTATTTATAAGGAACAATAGCTTAATTCATGAAGCAATCTTTAAAATGCCTGAGTCTTGCAGCTGGTGGTGAGGGTAAAACCTTATCAGGGTTAGGCATAGAGCCAATATAATAAAGACTCCAGAAGTGAGCCATCAATAAAAGAGGATTTTAAGACTCAGACACTTGCTGGGCTTGCTTTTCTCCTTCAGGCAAACTTCCCCTTTCCTTCCTTAGCCTGACTCTTCAGTATCTCTAACCCACACAAATCCCTGCTCCAGCTCCCCCCCTCCTGTGTGCTTTGAAGCTTCCACATGGAGGATATCCTATTGACACTGCACCAGGTATGCCAGCCTGCCAAATGTTAGCCACGTAAGGAAGGCTGGTTCCCTTTCCTCTGTTGGTCACTTACAAAAAGGCAAAGAGCAAATGGGTACAAAAGCCATATGTTCAGTGGACATGCATCAAAGGGTGACACACTGCAATATTTCCTGCACCTCGTGTAGATTTCTTTGCTCCATAAATTCAGTATTGCTAAGTGAAATATGAATCCTACAGGGCTGCCACCCCTTACAGCCGCTGAACCCCTTCCTTGGTTGGAAATGACTCAGCATGTGCATCTCACCTGCCAGGATATGCCAGGGCCAGGTGCTCACCACAGCCGAGCTTTTCCTCTCCACCCCCCAGCAACAGCTCTATATTTATACAAACCAAGGGGGAATGGTGTCAAGAATCAATTAGTGGGGAATTTCTGAATGCAGAGTTACTTGTTGCCTAGCAGCAGCCCAGCAAGCTGGGCTTGACTTTGATTAATTTAACCCCTAACTAACCTGGGCTGACAAATTATTTTTCATCATCAACTTCCAATGTTTTGTCAGTCTGTCTGGAGGAATTAAATGCCTGGAATATTCTCTGCTGTTTTTAGGTGGGTCTTTGCCTCCATTTAGTTGACCAAAATGTACAGTGGATAGAACTTGTGGTGCTTCATTTCAAAAAAATCCTGCAGAAGACTTTCCATGGTACCAAGCCTCCTTTTTGAAAGTAGTGAGTGGGACTGAAACTTTCCTGTCTTCCAGAACTGGGTACTGGCCATCCAGAGCATCTCACAGCCACAGGCTGGAATGGACAGGCCTTCAGGAGGACAGGCAGAGTCTCACCAAGGCTCAGAAAACGTTGTTATACTTCTGCTGAAAATTCATGTCTCAGTCTCTGTTCTTCTTCCTTAATAATTAATTCAGCTGAGAGAAAAAGATTGTTCATTTGCATAACTAAATTTTTCAGTCACAGCAATCAGCCTATTAATAGAAACTCATCTATTTGTCTGTCTATCAGCTTATATAAAACACTGTGTTGTCTTTTAAGACATGATATTTTGAAGGTCAGTAGCCCATAAACAACAGATTTAGAGGCAGAGAAATAGCTTGATCCTCAAATTCAGAATACACTAAACTAGACTTTATAAATAATAAATATCAGCCATGGAGAATAAGTCTGTGTTTCACTTTTTCAGCACTACATGAAGAAGAAATCATAATAGATATTCATAATAACATCAATACCAAATGGGGAAAAATTGCAAAGAAATTTTTAAAAGCCACTGTATTATGGCTTTATAGTGAAATCAGTGCTGTTTAGTCAAGGTACTAGGCTGCCATGCTAAAACATTTTACTAATGAATGAAATGGATTTGTGCCAAAAAAGACCAGATACACCACTTCTATTCACAAGATGACTGGAGACAAACATCTCTTTAATGCTCTGTTACCTTCACCCATATTAGGACTTCAAACAGAAATGTTTACTATATGAATCCATTTTCAATTACAGATTTAAATAGTCAACTGTTCTACAAGAATATCCATGCTTCTTATTTTCCTAAAGATGATTTACTGGCAGAAAAAAAGCCTGAGCATTTCCTGTTCAAAGGTTGGAAGGACTCTCCATATTCTACAAATTACACTTTTTCTCATTGTAAGCTTGGTTACTATCTTCCACAGGATGACTTCTCCTCTTTCCTCATTTTCACCTCCAGCAATCCTGTTTAGCTGCAGCTCTGTGTACAAAAGATCTGTTTGGTTCAATAGTCCTATTTGGTCCTATTTGGTTCAAATACATAGCAAGTTATGCTGAAAAGATGACATTCCACTTATGGAAGCACTTCCAAAAGCTACCCTGGACCCTCCACAAAAGAGTAAGCCAGTTGAAACCAGCCTCTTTCCTCATTCCTGCACATCACCACCTGTCTCCTCCTCCCTTCAAAGCCCAGAGCCAAGGATTTATTTGGGTCTTTGCTATGTTCAGTCTGGCTTACGCACAAGGTGCCAGACAACAGCAAAACTAACAGGATATATATGGGAAGACAGGCCAAAGCCGGAGAGCTGAAATCTGAAATGTGTCAGGAACACAGCCCTGCCTGGGGAAATTTTTTTAGGGGAAATAAACACAATGCAAAAGCGATTGAAAAAAACGACTACTGAACATGCCCTGAAGGCCTCTAATATGAATTTAAATTAATAAAGTCTGAAAAGCCTTTATGTAAAAAGCTTGATGACTGCCACTATTTAGGACTATTTCTCTAGAAGAGTAAAATCAATTCACTGTTCCATGCCAGCAGACCGAAGTCACATAGAAGTAACAGAGTGAAAGAAGTTCAAAAGAAATGAGTACAGTTTATTTGGTACAGGTATGAGAAGACTTATTTAAACACTTGGGCACAGACACTTCAAATGATTTTTTAAAATCTCTGTTATGACATTGATCAGTCCAATTTCTCACTAATGCATATAGCTTTCAGTAGTGAAACAGAGACCATGGTTGCAGTAGTCTTTTGCTTTAGGTAATAAGGGATGGAACTCTGGAGCCAAAATCCATTTCTTGAACAAAAATGACATCACAATTTGGACACAGCAAAGTCTTGTGCTTAGTGAAGCAAGTGACTTATTCAAGTGACCTAACTTGCCATATGCATAACTCATACCTATACCAAACAGAATGGCAAAAATGCAGTGATTTAACAATCCAAGAACATATTGAGCTCTTTTCAAAGGACTCCTGTCTTGATGAATCATGATAGCACCTTGGCCAGTCAGATACTCTGAACAATCAAATGCTACTGTGACTTGAGCAGCACTGTGAGAGCACTCAGGGGCTCAGCATAGTGCCAGCAGAAATCCCAGTTTGGCAACCTCTAACTCTCACTGGGGAGTTTCTGAAAACCAGTGGTAATTAAATAAACAAAACTCTCTCTGGTTTACTTCCCCAGGTACAGAATGGGGACAGCCAGAAATATGTTTGACAGGGTTTTTGCATTAGCTTACCAACATTACTGTAGTGCAATCATAGCAATAGCTAAGAGAAATCTATTTCTATTCAGTCTTTTTAAACAACATCTTTTAGAGAGGAATTTAAATAGTAAAGTCTATTTAAAGTCTATCAGTCTAGCTCCTAACATGTGGAAACATGTCACTCCTGTCTTTTGCCCACATGGCTGAGGTAAGACACTTATATTGTTTCACACTTTGCCGTAGACCCAGTGACTCAAAGAATTTAATTTTCCACTTTTTTTCTTCCTTCCCCCTTACAAAGGGGATAACACTACTTACAAGAACATGGTCGTGAGGATTTATTCATTAATAACTGCATGTAGTTTGAAAACTTGGAAGTATTATATAAAATGCAAAGTGCCACTTAATCCCACTTCATTCTTCAGTCTGCTGCCACAGTTTTCAGCAGCAGTTTTGAAAAAAAGCTCTCCATGTGTTAGTACACCCCTGTTCTTGAAATAAGACACCTAGATTTTTCCAGAACTTTCCTCATGGATGCATTTCCTGCTTTTGAGTCACTCTCCACATTTCAGAAGTGTTTTGAAACTGCAAACCCAAAGAGGCATTTCTAATTAGAATTTTTTTTTTTAACTTGAAAAAGAAAATCGGTTCCATATTTTGCTAGTTTCCTAACTGTGTTGTATATTTGGCTTTAAAATATATTTTTATATGATGTTTATTCTTGTTGATAGGAGAACACGTGGTTTTAAGTCTAATATGAGAATGAATTAATTTGTTTTATAGATGTCATTGGTTTGAGTAGCAACTATTAAAGAAGTAAAATCTGTATGCCAATCTACAGATGTTGCATAAGTTAGATGCCTTATTTTTTTTTTTTTCCTATGGTGATGGCTATGTTGCTCCACTAATGCTGGTGATTGCAATAGATGGGTTTTTTTTTTTTGATAGCCATAGTAAGACAGTTAGAGAGAAAAGATTGCCAGAAAAGAAAAGAAAAAGACACTGGCAAGGGAAGTTTGTGTTGGGGACAGTTTGGTGTTGATGAAATTCATTTTCATGTCTTTTCAAAATCTTTCCTATGGATTTGTATCTACAGCACACAGCTCTGCTCCATCAATATGTTTTTGACCTGAACATGTGGAATTACACCCACTCTTTCTGAGTCATCTTTAAACCTAAGCAGTATTAATTTCAGCTAACTTGAGGAGGACATGTGCTTATTTATGAAGCCCAAGTGCTTGCACCAAGTAACAAGTTAGCAAGAAACTTCATACTTTTCAAGAGCTCTGAGCTCCTGGTAGGCATTTCCTGCATATTCAGTTAGCAATAAAATCTTCAATTAGCACTAGGGAGCATTGGAAAAGAAAATAGTTAGTGTGCACTGAGATGCAAATGCTTTTAGCAGTGAAAAGGAACAATTTCATGCCAGCCTGCACCAACAACAAGCTCTCTCTTTTTTTTTTCCCTGAGATTGGCATTTTTCAGTGAAGGCCTGAAATGTTAGCCACAGGGTTACATTATTTATTTTCACAGATGTTTCACTAACCTGGAGCCTTCATCATCTCACTGGCAAGAGGAACAGTTCTATTTCACATTTACACATCATTTTTCTTCCTCAAAATACTTCTCACCTGTATGCATTTTAGATCAGGAGATGAATTTGAAAGACATTCTGAGAAATCAACCATCAGGGTATTTGCTTTCTCTGTAGGAAAATATGTGTTGACTTCTCAACAGAACTTTCAAAGGGTATGTTTCTGGCTTTTATGCATAATTTAACCCAGGAAGGAAGGAAAGAATAGAACAGAATAAAGTTTAAAGATCTGATGAGTATGCTTGGTAAGGAGGGTCCCATATTATGTTAGCTTGGATGTATATTTGTCCTAATTAATGAGGTCAGGATAACAATACAGGTTTTAATGTATATATGAAGTTGATACTCAGCTGAGTGGCTTTTTCACACCTATACTATTCATATTACAGTTTCATGCTATTGCACCCTTCTTAGTAAGTACATCAAGAAACTAGTAAAAATGTGGTAAAACATTTGAACTCTCAAGTTCTTAGTTTATAAAATTTATCTTTATATCCCTGAGAGACAGTGTCTACAGCTATCTCTTCACATTTTTGGCAAGGTTCTTTGAGCTTGAGAAGGGTCTTTGCAAAATGAAAATTAGAGTCATAAGCGATTGTTTTTATATACTGGGTAGTTGAAATGCTTTTAAAGTAAAGTTATTCTTGTTTACAATGAAATGAGAAGGGTTTTGAGAATTTAGAGTTAATTTCATTTAGTTTTGAGTTGGAGTTTTATTTGTCTGATTCAGTGACATGAATGAAATTTTATTTCAGAGCCCCATCTGAACCAGAAAGGTTTCCAGGAGAGTTAGTGACTCACACAATACATCTACACTAAATAATTTGGTTTAACACCCAAGATAAAGCTTTAAAAATTAATTTCCATCTGGTCATGATATATCCTGGAAGTAGGTTACAGAGTGTACAAGTGGGAAGCAAGTTATCTATTAGAGGATTAATGAATCATATGGTAATAATGCATAACAGTATTTAAGTAGTAATAAAATTAACAAACACCTCACATCTTTTTAGCTTCTATCATAACACTTACAGAGAGTAAATGTGGGTTGAATACCACTTCCACATTACAGAATGGAAGAGCAAGAGACAAAGACTCTGGTTGTTTGTCAGGCAGTAAAAACTGCAGTTAAAACTCAGGTTTCTCACACATTCTAACCATAATTGCTTGCACTGCAACATGAACAGCTAAATTTCTTGTAACAACTAGTCCATTTCTGGGGGTTTTCAGAGAAAGTAAGACAGCAATTTTGATTCAGTATAAATCTGTGTTTTTCACTGCCTACTTAGCCTGACCTATATGAGGTACAGCAAACTTGCATTTTAATGACATATGACCTTTCATATGAAAAGCTTTCAAAGTCCTCTTCTTATTCTTAAATGGTAAGCTCATTACATTGATGAGCTTCCCCTTCATGTAGCATATTTTCAGGAATCATGTGGAACCGTAAAATTTAAAGAAGCTGACATTTTAAAATCTTTAAATTGCTCAAAATTATTTAATAGTAGCAATCAATATAGGTTAACAAACTTTGAGTGAGTTTGGTGTACAACTAAAAAAAAAAATAGAAAGAAATGTCAGTGGGACACACGTGCACCAAAGGTTTCACATGTAAACACAGCAACAGGAAAAAAGGTCCTACAGATGATGGTCCTCTGCCTTGAGTAACTCAGCATGTGAATCATCATTCATAGTGAACTCTACTGCCTGGACCTCTGATTCAGCATTTCCAGGCAAATACTGATTCTGGGGTTTCCACTTGAGCCTGCATAGCAGATTAGCATTAATACTTGAGTTCATATCACCAATTACAATGTGTTTGGATGACCAGCAGATGGTTCTGGAGGACCTGTACCTTTCCTCAGCAGCCACTGCAAGCAGATGTACCCATGACACCTCAGGCATATCCTGAAGCTGCCCTTGCTCAGTGTTATTTCTTACAGACACGAGTATTGCTGAAGAAAAGCTGGATGAAATGGACTTTTGCTACAAATAGGCACACACCCTTCTGGCTCAGCCTTCCTCCTCACACTCATCATGTGGTTGTGCTCAATGGACTGAGCACAACCTTCACTTTTAATGCCTGCAGGACACCCTTTTGCAAGTGACTTGTGGGTGATCCAGTACACCACAAAGAAAGTCTGGAGAACCTGAAGGCCACCAGAGGTAAGAGCAGTGATTTTCACACAACCTCCCATCCTTGGGCTCTGGGGCTCTGAGAAGGAATTATGTGAAGCAGGCAGGTCCCTAACACCTGGGCCACGTGGTGCAGTCACAGGCTGCGTGTGATGCACACACACTTCAGCTGGAAGAACCTTGCTGAAATATCCCTGATATCCATGTTGGCCTGTGGGAAATGGATCAAGCTGATGCCATCTGTGGGAGGAGGAATATGGGGATGTAATGAATTTAATTATACAGCTGCTTGAAGGGCAGATGCCAAAGGACCCTCGAAGGGCCCATCCCTCAGCAAGGGCTCCTTCTTCTCCACTAAAGCATCCTTGCAGAGCAAACTGAGTGGAAAGAATTTCATCTAACAGAGCAGCTTTCAAAAACCCTGCGACAAATAGGCAGGATAGAAAAAACTCCCTGAACAGTTTTTTTTGCTGATATTTCTCTGAGGATATCTTTGCTCATTTTTATCTCCATGAAAAATATATCTTTGTATATTGGATGAGGCAAGTATAAAAACAAACATATTATTAATATATAAGCCTTCTTTACTGAAACCTCTGGTTTATGCAGATTTTTTGCTTCCCTGGCTTTTTTTCCTTAACTTGATTTTCTATTTTGTTCTTAGAAGAAAAAGCAATACTGTGTTTATTGAATTTCAGTCTGAATGGGGTTTATATGTTACAATGTCCTGTGTTAGAGAAAGCAGGTGATTTAGTAATTGAAAGTTTAAATAAATAAAAAAAAAGCATATTGCTTTATCTACTGAAATAAAATGAACATTATCAATAGAACTAAGCCACTTTGGTGTTAGTCTGTCTCTGAAGGAAATCCACAGTAGTTTTTAGTATTCAACAGATTTATTCCCTTGTGATAAGGAACAAACATAATATTTACACTTTTGACTTTGATGGACATTGTGTCTCATTTTATAAAGTTAAATTGTCTCATTATATAAATCCTAAATGTATTGCCTCCTCCTTACACATTAACATGTTATTTAGTAAAATAACTGACTGCTTATGATTTCTAAAGGAGGGAAGATTATTGGTATCTTTCAGGTTAGGACAATTGCCAGCTTATTAGCTTCCCCTAATGTAAACTTTTTGTACCTTCATAGTTTAATCTATTTTTTCCCTTCACATATGTTTTGCCACTCTATTCTTTCACATGCAACTCTTTTAAGATGTTTTGAGTAACTTTTTCAATAAAAGCTTTTTATAAAGTTGTGTAGTTTTAAGGCTGTATTTTCACCTGAAAGGCTTTATTTAAGTTATTATTTTTATCACCTCTCTTCCAGGTCAATTATACTATAAATAAAGCTATTTTAAAGAGTTTAGTTTAAATCACAATCAGCTTCACACTCAACACGTGTATATTGAGGATAAGGACATATAAAATCCTTTTTGTCCTTTAACATTCACTTACCACCTAAAGCCACAACAATTAATTATATTTTCCTGATCTTGGACTAAGCTTCTGCTAGGAAAGTGCCACTATGATAACAAGTTACCTGCCAGCATAGCTGAAGGCTATGATAGAGGACCTGAACATGCAGATTTGATGGCCACCTCTGTTTTCAGCTGGGTCTCCCCACCCAGCTGAGAAATGGAGATATATTGATTCTGTATGTTCATTGTCATGTGTTCAGTGAGATGAGGGACCAGGGGCTTCTGTTCTCATACCAATAATTTAGAGATAAAGCCCCAAATTTCTCTTCTTACTAAATCTGCATTTAGTCAAAGCATTTTAAGTTAATAAAGACCTATGTCCATTGTGAAATTAGTGTTGTAATTTGAAAAGGAATTTAAAAAAATTCACAAAGTATTAAATATTATTTAATTAGCTGACAAGATGTTACAAGAAGAAGGTAAAAGTCAATATATTTAGTTTCTCATATTTGAGAAAAATACACTTGAACTTAAGGAATGCCTAAAAATTTATAATCAGACTCTCAGAACAGATTTTAGAATAAATTCTTAATTTATGGCTTTTAGTAAGCTCTGCATTTAGTTTGTTAAGAGCTTGTTAATTCATATGAAAATATGTTAAAGCATAAGGGAAATAGCTAATATTGAAGCTATATGGCTGTCATAAAAAGCACCATTATAGCCATAACTTTCCTATACTATCAAGAAGCTGGAGCTATTTTGATTGTGGGTGCTTTTCCCCATGTATTTGGAAATAAGTTCAAGACTATTACAAATAATAAATTGCTGTCATAAACTACTAGAAAGAAATGTTGTTGTGTGTTTGTCCAGCTACACCCTATAATGCCCTAAGTTTTCTTTTGTGCTTACAAATTCAAATCCCAAAAGGGTAATTTGTAACAACACTTGGGTCTTCAGAGAGTGCAAGGCTACAGAAACCAAAAACCATGAGAAGTGGCTGAAGATATGTGCTTGCATTTAGACTTTTAATTTTTTAAGTTTTTTTTTAGTCTATGGGCTAAAGAAATCTTTAAATTAGGGAAAGACAGAAATACCTTACACCACTACATGGTCAATTGTAAAGGTCAGATTCTGTGACAGGATCTTCAAAAACAATCTACAGAACAAACACAACTGATGAGAGAGAAAATGAGTTTACTAAGCTTGTGCATCACTGTAAACAATGTTTGGGTTTAAGCTTCTTAGTTGTAAATAAACAGACATGATCTTGCAACCCCTGTCATCTTCATCACAATATTATATATAACTGCTAGATCAAAACCTTCCAGAGCAGAAGATTTTTTTGTTTAGGATTTACGAGCTGTCAGTCTTATTAACAATCACGGATGTGAGCGGTTTTTTTCTTCAGGCTCCAAAACACATCATTGTCCTAACAAAAATGCAGCAACATTCAGTTTGTAAGTGGCAAAGTGGCTGTTTAAAAAGTAAACATTTTATGAAACACTAAGGTGAGAAACATCCGTCCAACAGAGGCAAAAAGTTTAAGTTGTTTTGAACTGATGCAAGCTGGGGATGCAATGATTTGAGCAGGGAGGATGGAGTGCAGGATTGGTACCAGAGCAGAACAAACAGCCATGTCCCAGAATTTAATCTTCAGTGTTTGAGAGAAACACATGTTTCAAATCATATATGACCCTGGTTTTACCTCAAGCAACCTTCCTATGTATAGGTCAGGACAACACCAACCTCAGCATGTTGTGAGTGGTTTTGGTTGACTAGAGGAAAAAAAGCACAGTATTTCTAGGGTGCCTCAGTCATACAGTAACTGAAAGATTTGCTTCCTGATAAAACACAAACTGCATTTCCTCAGTCTGTAATTCCATCTCTTTAAAATGTAAATTTACAGTGTTTTTTCTTAATAGAGGGCTATATGGTGACTGTAAAGATGGCTTCATGTTTCAGTGAATACCAGCTTTGTTTTGTTCCATATTCAATCTCTCTGGATGATGTTTTATTATGCACATTGACAGAAGTAAATGTCTGTTTGTTATTTCAGTTTTATATGTTACCAAGCTTGAACACAGAGAAATTAAGTTGTTAGCTCTTTTATGATGCAGTTTGGATTTGAAAAAGAAAAGAAAGTAAAATGGGCCAAAAAACCCACCACAAAAATATATAACGACAAGCAATAGGAGACTGACTGTAGCTCAAAGAATGAACAACATTTGCAACACAATAGAAATGGGAGGAAGCTTTATACGGGCATTGAATTTAGAAAAAAGCCCAACAATTTACATAAGGAATTAAACGTTCTAAAGAACTTCTGGGACAAAATAAAGAGGAACACTGAGTGCAAAGTCTTGTCAGATGCAGGGATGTATTCTGAAGATTCAGATGTAAACTGAATGCTTGGGGAAAAACCTCATCAAGAGGTTCCGTCAGAACAGTCAGCGGTGAGCCAGGCAGAAGCAGCCTGTGGAAGAACTGCACTTGGAAATGCAGCAGGAGAAAGTGCCCCACAGAGCTGGCACATGGTAGTCTCTCATTGACAAAAGCCTGGGAGCCAATAACTGGGACATACAATCTGCACGTGGCTCTTTGAGAACTGAAATTGCCAGGTGCTGAGCCATGGAGAATGAGGTTGCTCCCCCATCTGCAAGGTAAACAGGCTACACATGACTTCAGCATCCCCAAATTGTCACAGCTAGGCAACTCAATACTGCTAGATAGCAGATAGAATCACTCCAGGCAGCACTGAAAAGGATTCTTTTCTTGTTTGAGAGAGGGTTGCTCACTAACTTCTAGGGCATCACACAATTTGTTGTGCAATTAAGATGGCTGCAAACACAGTGACTTTTAAAACTAACTACAGTTGTCTCTTTATAGCCTCCATATGCAAGGAATAAAATCTTTTCTCTTAATTAACTCAGTTACTTTCTATTTTTCAACTGCAAGGGAAAACTCTTGCTAAATTGGCTTAGATTATGTTGCATTTTATTGGACTTTTAAAACATTACTTTAATAACTGTTTCTTCTGAAAACTGATAATCACTTCTGCAACATCATCTGAAATGAATGAGAGGACAGTGCTAATGGTATTATTTTCTCTCCAAAGCACACTGAATTTTTTCCAAATGGAAAAGTTGCTGCCCAGAGTACTGACAGGTAAATGAGAAGCCCAACCTCTACAAAAGTGGCAAGCAAGACACTGTTTGCTGATGTTTACCTGCCAGAGCATCCACATTCTGTTTCCTTCAGATTATACCATACTTTTAGTTAGTTTTATGAAGGAAGCATACTCAGTCCTAGTCAGAAAACTTGTCTGTTTATATGTATCACATAAACAGAATAGTTATAAGTAATAGAGTGATAAGTACTACTTTGTATATGCTTTGTAAAGATTTAACTATTTATTGAATGGCAGTGAAGGCTTCTTGATAGCCTAAGGTCCCTACCAAGAAGACCAACTGTTAAAATGTTGCAGAGTAAAAAGAAGAGGCGTACTATGCTGTTTGCTGAAAGTCTTATTAATGATATCATTAATAGAGAAGGCAATAACCCATAATTTATACAATTTAAAACGCAGTTGTGAAGCCTGAGTTTATTTTTCATTCTGTTTGGTGTTTTATCAGGAAGAGAATTAAGAGGATTTGCAAATGCGCCAATACTTCAACGCATGGTATAGAAGAAAAGCCCTCAGAAAGTGTAGATCTCTCAGGTCTCAGCTGAGTTTTAGCAGACATTGGGATTTGCTGCTATAATCCACCTCCTATGCTTTTGCTTAATGAACTGTTGCAGGAGATACAATATCAACTATCAGATACCAATGGCATTCAAACACTACATTTACTTTCATAAAACCCATTCTGTAATATACTCTCTATTCAGTGAAGTCTCTAAAGTATAAAAGATATGGATATTACTTATGCACCAGTGGAAACACATTTAGAAATTAAAATTCTGCTATGTGACAGAGAAAAGTTACACAACCACAAAAGATTTATGAAAGAGGAATAAACAAAGCAAAAATTAGCATTGCTCCAAAATTTATAAGTATCATATATTCAGTAAAGTGTATTGTAAAATAAAATGATCCAACATCAACAAAAAACACTGAAGCTCTGATATTTTTACACAAATCTTTTTTTCTCTTAGGCCTTGTAGTTTGATTTTGTTACACATTTTAATTTCAGTGGTATTGTCTGTTGAATCTTTCATTGAAGAAATATTTCAAAGAACTTTTCACTTGTCCTCTCAAGAGCAGAATGAGCAACAGGAGCATTTTTGTGACCCATCATTTTTTTTTATTAACACCTGCAATGGTTGCTATGTTTTTCCTGGAGATAAATGAAAAACATCTGGAAAGATGGAGCACAGGCAGGAAGCATTTTATGTAATAGATGAATGCTTTTTCTATTCTGATGTTCTTTATAACAACATGTGGATTAAAACCTGTATAAAGCATGCAGTGAAAATCAATTTATGCATGCAGGTAAAAGAATGGCCCAGAACCGTGGTAGCTGGAGTAAGAGATGGGTCACAACATAATAACCCATTCAAAAACAAAAAATTTCTACTGTATGGATGCTGGACTAAGTGTAGGACTCTTGAGAACAGGCAGCCACCCTTTCTGTTGTAGGGTCTGTGTTAGTAAGAATTTTGAGATGTTTTGTCTTGCCAAGCACCTTTCTCAAACCCAGTGTTTTCAGGCTTGTATCTAATATTTATTGCTGAGGAGAGGATGTTGACTGAGATATCTGCACCTGTTATGCAGGAAGAAGGAGGCAACACCTTCCTTTGGCTCTCTGTTTTTGATATTATAAAAAAAGAAAAAGGATAGAGCTAGGGTGGCCTTGACAGAAATTTTTGTTCCCTTAACCCGTGTGGATGGGTATCTTATACCATATAATGCATCTGCCATGAGCATCCTCGGAGCCAGTGACAAGTGAGATGTGCTGCCCACTTAATATCCAAGTTGTAAAAATCCAGTGCTGTGTCCATCATCCCACATCTTCCAGTGTTTGCAAATTCCAAATAATTGGCAAATCAGAGCATTACCAGAATGGGCTACGTTTGGGTCCCTTCATGCTTTAGCTTGGGGTACAAGTTAAACCACACCCCAGGCTTCATAGTTCACTACAGTGCCAATCGCAAAATAAAAGTTTTTTATTCCAACACAACACTCCTATCTTTAATCCTCAGAGTAGTGTCTTCATCATATGTCAAGCTTTTTATTAAAATCAGTTCTCAATTGGCTGGGTTTTTATTTACTTTCCCCTCTTCACTCCCCTCCCTCCCAATTTAATTTTAGGCAACTGCTATGCACGGCTTCTGATGTGGTGCTATTTTTCTGACAGATTGAAGCCCAAAGAGAATTTTGGTAGACCTTAATAAAGGTGGATTATTGATATTGAGTTGTTCAACTGAGTCTTCTTTCAGGGTTTTTATTTTGAATCTTTCTCATCACATAGGAACAATAAAACAGATGTGTCTGAGAAGTTTGCATGGCCAAACCCACTTCAGATATCAGAAGAAATCCTAAGAGTCACAAATGAAGGTCTGGTGTCAGAGGATAGAGCATCCACAGCTTCTTTCCGTGATGAAAATGGATTGATTATGCAGGAAGAAGTGCAAAAAATTCTTCAAACTTCTAAAATCAAACCCAGAAAAGTCAAACCCCATATAAAAGGGAAAGTCAATGCTAGTATTTAAAATTTTCAAAGAACATACCAATGGAAAAAAACCCACTGCTCTTAGAAGTCCAATTATTTGGCTATCACTACTGTAATGAATTGTACATAGTACATAATGTTCAGCAAAAAGTTGGATTAATAGCTATGCTAAAAAAGAAACTGTAACTTTTGCAGCCTGATTTGCAGCCCCTCTGTTTCAGTCAGTCATGAGGTTTGAGGAAACAGAATGTTCAGAAGCAGCTGCCTTGAAAAATTGAAAGATTGAATTGAATGATTGAATTTGAAATGCTATACTATACTGTAGACCGTGTACTGTCATCTGCATATGGTTATTGAGAGATAGATATCATAATCTAATAACAATAATTGAATTCTGCCTGCAGTAATAAGAAAACAGCTATGGGATAAATAAAAAAAGGAAGAGTGAAAAATAAAATTTTGCAGAAATTTATATTGGTTTGCAGCAACTAATATATATTCCCTCTACTACAGCACTTGATTAAATAGTGGAAAGAGGTTGCATAAATCAATCAGAGAATACAGTGAAACCTTCACAGGTCCCATGATGCAGATGACTATTGACCCATAGCTACAGTGCATTATGTTTATTGCACCTTCCAGCTTTACTTGGTAGTTTGAACTTTCAGAATACATGAATATGGGCACAGAAGTCATTAAAAATTGACCATCTGGAAATCCACAATCGTTTCAGTCATGTGTAATGTAGGAAACACAGCAAGCTGCTGTTTGGAACAGGTTTCCAAAGTCTGCAGAACATTTCCTCCAGAATTGTTGGCAGTTCTTGACAAAGAAATAAATGCCAGCAGAACAAAAGAAATAGTGATGAGAGCTGTAAGTGACACTGCAAAGAGATGGGTTTCTTTTGACATTTAGAGTTACCTGTCACTGCAGTTTAAGACCAAAGCATCTGCATGGCACAATAAAGTTTCAGGATTCTGTAAATCTACGGGTGTTTACTTTGGGAAGTTTAGGAGGGGGAAGATGCTGTGGAATAAGAACACATGTGAAATAATTCCTGAAGACTATGTTTTAAAACTTTTTTTTTTTTTTTTGTTTATGATGATCTATACCTTGACTCCAGGCTTTGGAAGGAAATATATGGAAAATCTATGTATTCTGAAGTAGTAGCTCTGGGTTTGTTTTGGTGTAAAGTGGGAGCAGAATTTTGTCCTTTGCCTTCAGGAGTATGACTGCATCTTCATTCTTTTAGTTTCCATCCCCATAATACTCCATGAAAGCTGTATGGAGGGGCTTGAAGCTTTGTGAACCGGTTAACAATACAATACAAGAAAAAAAAAAAAAGATAAATATAAGTATGACAGAATTATTTCCTTTCCTTTATATTTCTATTGTGTTTCAGAGAAGAAAGAAATTTCCTTCCACCAGGAGGGAAATTGCTTTGTGACTAAAATGGTACTAGATGGTCTCCTATGAATTTTCTGAAAGCACAGAAGAGTAACAGCGAGAAAGAGCAAACAAATACTGCTGTGTGAATAGATTTGAAAATAAACCTTATTTTACAGCATGTATTTCAGAAGTTCTGGAGCCAGAAAGAATTGCTAGATGTTGTGCCTAACATCAGGCCTTAGATGTTTCTTTAAGCAAATCCTGTTTAATTAAAACTTAATAACAAGACAACCTAGTCTTGACTTAGAGTATTAGCAATTCTATAGAACCTGCTGCACTATTTCACAAGTGGTTCCAAAGTCAATTAGCTTCAAATTCAGAATTTCCCACTTGATTTCTAGCTTGATTTGATCTAGTTTCAATTTCCAGGTACTGGATTTTTGTTTCATTTTGGATTTTAGTAAATTAAATTAATGCTGTTTCTCACAGTATCCTTCTGGACGAAATGTCCAGCATTCATCTGGATAACTGTGTTGCATGATGGGTGAGCAACTGGCTCATGGATCAGGCAGAAAGGGTTATGGTGAATGGGGTGACAACAGACTGGTGACCTGTCACTAGTGGGGTTCCTCAGGACCCCATTGTAGGGCCAGTGAACTTCAATGTCTTCAGAAATTACTTGGACTGGATGGGATACTAAGTTTGTCAATTATACAAAACTGGGAGGAGCAGTTGACTTGCTTGAAGGAAGAGAGGCCTTGCAGAGAAAGCTAAACCAATTAGAGGGCTGGGAAATTAACAATCATAAGAAGTTCAACAAGGGAAGTGCTGGATTCTGCACCTGAAACAGATGCAGAACCCTGGATGTATGGACAGGCTGGGGAATGAGAGGCTGGAGAGCAGTGCCATGGAAAGGGACCTGGTCCATGGCAAGTTGAACATGAGTCATTGTGCCCTGGCAGCCAGGAGGGCCAACCCTATCCTGGGGTGCATCAGGCACAGCTGGGTAAGGGAGGGGATTGTCCTGCTTTGATCTGCACTGGGGCAGCCTCACCTCAAGCACTGGGGCAGTTTTGGGTGACACAATATAAGAAAGACATTAAATTATTAGAGAGCATCCAAAGGAGGGCAACGAAGATGATGAGGAGCCTTGAGAAGAAGCCATGTGAGCAGTGTCTGAGGTCACTTGGTCTGTTCAGCCTGGAGGAGACTGAGGGGAGACCTCATCACAGTCTACAAATTCCTCGTGAGGGGAAGAGGAGAGACAGGCACTGATCTCTTCTCTCTGGTGACCAGTGACAGGACCTGAGGGAATGGCCTGAAGTTGTGCCAGGGGAGGTTTAGATTGGATATCAGGAAAAGATTCCGCACCCAGAGTGTGATCAGGCACTGGGACAGCTCTCCAGAAAAGTGGTCCCAGCACTATCTGACAGAGTTCAAGAAGAATTTGGACAATGCTCTCAGGCTTGTGGTGTGATTCTTGAGGCTGTCCTGGGCAGGGCAAGGAGTTGTGGGTCCCTCCTTGTGGGTCCCTTCCAACAAAGTATATTCTGTGATTCTGTGAGAATTGTTGATTCTGTGAAGTATCGTATAATTTAATGTGTAATAAACAGCATCTCCTTACTGCACCATCATTTTCATCTAATAGAAACAAAAGCATCACAATGATGGCGATCCTGGGCATACTAAGTGAAAACAATAAAGTGGGATAGAATTCAAAGCATGGTCCTGACTTTTTTTTGAGAATATTGAAGAAGGTTTTAATCACCCATCACACAGGCCTTCATGAACTACATATAACATTTTCTAAGACATGATTAATTTTTTAAGTACACACTAAAAGCAGAGGATAGAATGTTTTACAAGGATGCCCTTGCACACAGGATGTGATTAACACATGATGAGGGAATCAGTTGTCTCTTTGAATGCCCAAACTGGGCCTTCCTGAAAACGCTAGTGCTGGCAAGGGAAAAATTAAAATTAAAATTACTTGAAGCAGAGTATTTGACTGTAGTAAATAGCTAACTCTGCCCTTGTCTGTATTGATAAAAATCCCCTGTACCTCAAAGGATCCATACAGTCAAGTTCAAAGCGGATTCTGATATAAATAAGGCTCCTAGACTCCTCATGTCTGTCTCCATACATGTGTTCATGACAGGACAAACACCCAAACTCATTACTGGATTTGTTTTTTGAGTAGAAAAAACTATTTTGCGGGAAACTGATCTGTGCTTTTTAGCTGACTGCCTTTGTCACTGTGACAAAGAACTGCATATTCAGACTGATATATATTTGATTCAATAGTGATCCTCAGGTTACCTGAAGTTTCTCTAAAATGGGATAACTCTTTGGAATTCATACTACCCAGTTCAGTCAGGAAGTATTTGTGTGTTTTTTATGTTGCAATCAATAAAGTAGCATTACTATAATATAGTATTGATATGACAAAAATTAAATTAGTTAGGGCTTTCGATATACTGTCTGAACCACAAGTAAATGTACAATTTAAACTACAGACGGGACATGAAATACTACACTGGACACCAAGTTCACAGAAGACTGTTCCCTAAGACTTTCTGCTCAATTCTCATGTGAGGCAACAAACTATTAGGGAGATATAATCATAACTGGCACTCTAGGGCTACATTATTATGAGAATCTTGTCCCAGGCAAAAGCTGACCTAGGAAAAATATGCATCAGGGGACATGGAGAATAGTCACCATGGTAGCAATAAGAGTAAGCATAATCAGGTATAGTAAATACTGAAAGTGTCAAACTAAAAGTGCTGCTCCTAAAGCTGAATGTCTACTATGGAATAAATGGAAAAAAAAAAAAAAAACCTGTTTGGAGTCCATGTAGAAGAATAATTTTATAACAATATTACAGTTAACTAAAATTATCCTCTCTTATGATGTCTCAAAATGTAAGCTCATATGCATTTTAAGTAGGTCTTTGTGGGGCAAGCTGTTATTGCAAGTAAAGCAATGTGGTTTGATACATTCCAGATGTCTATATTTAAGACATTTGAATGCACCTTCAGTACCATGTGACCAACTTTGCACAATGATTGAGGATAAAAAGCAGATGATAATCATCTGTGTCTCTCCACACTATTATGAACACCAGGAGAGATAAGTTCTGGAGACTTATATGAATCCAATACTATTAATAGGAGCAAGCGCTGTATAAGTTTCACTTTGATGAGGAAATGGACTCAGGAGCTTCTAACTTGAGCTTCTGTTACCTGTGCTAGGGTGAAATGCATAATAGATCTTCCAAAGTACTCACATCCCACAATTCTATGTCAAAAGAAACACAGTACTTAAGCACTTTATCTCTTACCACTCTTTTACACTGAGAAATGAGTCTGCCTTCTAATCTTCTAACAAATACATATGGAAACTCTTGGGCAAGATATGGTGTGAGTTTGAGGAATGACCAATTAAGTAACATAAGACTAAAATGATCCTACTCCTGAGTGAAGATGCTAGCTTTTCTTGTGAAAAATGTAAAAAAAGAGGTGTTCAGTATTTTCCCATTCAGCAATGAGCTCTGCTCCCAAAAACTTGTCAAATAAGGCCAAGATTTTCTGTTCAGTGTTGCCTTTGATATCCTCTTTGGAGAACCAAACCCAATACATTCTGCTCTCCGTCATGTCCTTCTGTTTTGACAACATCCTGTATTTTGTCCAGATAGTGTGCAAAACACTTTGCAGTAAGGAAAAGCAGTGGTGTGAAGATACTGATCTGCAAATAGTCCTTCTGACAAGATTGAATAGCCTTGGCTGGGGCAGAAGGATAGGAATAGTTTGTTTGGTTGTTTTTTTTTTTACTTTTCTTCTTTCCCTTCCCTTTCTGTTAATGGATTAGATATGCACTTTTATTGATGTGAAGAAATAATAACAATGGTTTGGTATCCTATCAGCATATCATAGCTTGATATTATCTGATTTTGTGAATTTCTTACACTTTAAATCAAGAATTTACCTATGGATTGGTACCCTTGCATGAATAAAAAGCAGGGTAGATTGCATGCATGAGTATGTGCCACAGTCATCAATTTCATAAAAAAGTTATCTTTTACTTCTACATAAATTTATCAAATACTATTAGTTCTCAGTCAGTACTTACTTGTTTGTCAACTCTCTTTGACTGGCTTGGGTGAATGCATGAAAATGAACTGCTTTATTTGGACTGAATCACATGTCACTTTAAATTAGGAAAGCGAGCTGCTATGCAGGAAACATTAATTAAATCAGGGAGAACTGTGTGCTCAAACTTTGAATGCATTTAGAACTGCTCTAGGGTAAAAAAAAACAAAATGAGAAAACAATCCCACCCTAAATTATATTCAGAAAGCTATAGCTAGAAGCAGACATAGTCACAGGCAGAAATCTGCCAGCTTGATACCAGTCAGATACCAGCATATTACTAAATGGATTTTGTGTTCAATTCCCCAAAGTTTTTATAGTTGCTTGATTGCCAGATGTTCAGTGGATGTTTGTGGCCATATGAAAGAAAGACAAAATGCCAGATATATATATATATAAAATTTATGCATATTTGTAGTAGGAAGGATCAATGTATCATATATCATTATCATATAGTGTATCTTTTTTTAAAATACTGTCAGAGAGCAGAGTAACAGAGGGCTCTTTCCCTAATATTTTTGAGCTTTTTTCTAGAAATAAAGCTTACTTTAAAGGGAAACATCTCTGAAAAATCCATGGGTTTCTTTCAAAAGAAACAGTTCAACCCCATAAAAGACAAGTGTCTTGATTTCAAGCAAGTTCCTGCTGTCAGCCTCATGTAAACAACATAACTCAACAGGACCAGGGTGTTATGGCCAGTGTAATGAGGAAAGACCATGATTTATAGGACATGAAGAATGAATGACTCTGTTGCTTTGCAGTGATATCTGTGGAACGAAACATAAAAAAGGGAGAGTAAAAAAACAACTTGAGTTATAGCAAGTGTGCAGCATTTAAGTTTTCTCTTAATATATGGGCACAGTTCAATTGCTAAAAAAGCACAAAGATTTCCATGCAAAGCCAGTGTGTAATTATACTGCAGGATTCTGAAAAATTTACAAGTGATTTAATGTCTATGTCGTTCAATCATGAGTAGTAAAGGAATTTAGCAATATTTATTTTTCCCCCAAATATCATTGTTTTTATACTTTGACTTCAATTTTTCTTGTTCAGTCTTCAGTCTCTTCATAGTAAAGGGTTATATTAAACAGAATATATATAATCAGAAAAACAAGAAAAACTCCAAACAAATACCAAACCCCAAACCTTATATATCCAATATAAGGATTATATATAATATAATATATAAGGCTTATATATATATAGCCAAGAATTTCACTCAGGGCATAGAAATAGCTTCTTGCTATTTTGGGTACACTTTTTTTTTTTTTAAAAGTAAGGGATTTTAAAAATTAGTGTGAAAATCAGGTTTTTGGTGTTAGGTAAGTCAGATTTGCCAGAAAAGAATGTCAGCTAATTCTTAGTGCATTGAAAAAAGATCAGACTTGTGTATCTGAAAATGTATTTTAGCTATAAGAACTGGCACTAAATATTTAGGTTTTTATTTTTACCTCCCCCCTGGCTTTCATGAAACTTTACCATTAAATCCCAAACCCATCATTTGTCTGGTAAATTTATGCATTACAAGAGTATATTCAGTTGACCTTTTCTGAAAAGACTATGATGCTAAGATATTGTTTTTTGCAAATTATCTTTGAAGGAATCACTCATGCAAAACAGGTTCTAAGAAGATTTGGAAAAAAAATTGGTGTAGATAATTGCTATGCATTGTTGTTAATTCATGTGTCCTTGCTCGTTATGAGTAAGAAAAAAAATCTCTCATGGTCCTATATTGCTAAGAATAAATTTCCCTTCCAAAGACTTGCATTTGTTTTTTCAATTGAATATTTTAAATTAAAAAATGCAGGAGATGAGACATACATTTAAAATGGGCATCTGAGAAAAACATACTTTATACACAAAACATGAGGAAAATAACAGAACCAACTCTAGATATGGATTTTATTTTGTTGCTTTGCTTTCAGCATGACATTTTTATATATTTTTGTACAGAGGCCATTATACAGTGTTACCAAGAGGTGTTATGACCTGTCCCTGAAGGGAAGGGTAACCCAGGTTCTTGTTAATAGATCTCTTGGAATCAGAGTGGATTAGAGTGAAATGACACTGAATGCTATTTGTAAATATTTATGTAGGGTTTGTTTTAAAACAATATGATTGCAATAGAAAGCAGGTATGTAGTCTGCTTTCTAGGCTACATGAAAATCATCATTATTTGATGATTTTCAACATCAAATAATATTGATTATTTATTTTTCCTATCAGAAAGGAAAGGAATAAAAAGAAAAATGTATGATGGAAAGTAAAATAGAAAATAATTGAAAAATAAAGGCTGTTCTTAAGAACAAACTCTTCCTGAATGAAACTAACAAAGCAATGAAAAGAAGTTAGCTATCTTCAGGACTCAGGAATAATCTAATATTTACCAAATGAAAATTATTTCCTATTTGCAGCTATAAGATCTGCAAATCAAGATTTGTCTCAATCTATATATTTTTATTTCACCTCTAGGGAAACTGGAGCAGGGATTTTTACCTCAGTGAAATATTAGGAGTTTAACCAAAAGCTTGAAATTCATAATTTGTTTTATGTACCAAAATGGTACTTTTTGCTTCTTCATAATATAAGCTAAGAAACAGTTAGTAAGGGGATTTTTTAATAATTAAATCTCCTATAAATTAAGAAACATTCCTTTGTCTATAATCCTTTTGGAAAAAGCTCATCTCTGCTTCCTTCAATATTTGTTGTTCAAGATAAATGATGTAAGCCATGATACAACTAAGCAGAGCTCGTATCTGGATTGGGGTTTACATTGTGAAGGAGGCTTTAAGCAATAATACTTTGCAGATCTTACAAAGCCATGAAAATCTAGTGGCATAAAGCCTCTGGCAGTAGTTGAAAAGTCCAGTGATTCCAACACCCTATGGCATAAAAAGCAGCCTGTGTAATGAGCAGAGTTGCCTCAGCTCAATAGGGAGTGAAATCAGCGCCCTGGAACTGGGAGAACATCTCTAATGCCTGCAAATCCTCTGTTGCCACATTATTCATTTCCCTCCCTAAAAACACTCTTACAGCTGCTTCATTCACTCTGCAGAAAGTCCTTTCTCCAGATGGTGTGGGTGGCCTACCAGAGGATGTTGCCAAATCAGATTCTGTTGCAAGAGGTCCAGGGCTGAGGAAAGCATGAAAGAAAATTTGGTCTCCTCTGAAAATGTGGAACACCCTTGTGAAGGACACGGAATTTTTTTTTCCAGGAGGAGAGTTACTATTCTAGTCTGGAGCATAAAAACATCAGTGAAGGGTTACAGCAGTTAATTTTCTCTTTGCTCTTGTTTCTCAAAGTTTGTGTAACTACTTACTCCCATTGGGTTAGATGAACTAGAGCTGAAATAGATGAAAATTATCTTGTTTCTTCAGCATCAGTTGGTCTGTGGGGATAAAACCTTTTGGTTTCAGTAGAGATATTGAGGCCAGTTCTGTGCTAACCTGTATCCTGTACAATTGCACTGATGCTAACAAGACCAAGCAAGGTGCCTGCTCGGGAAGACAGTGATGCCGATGCTGGGTTATGCAACACTTGGGGAGGTTTTTCACTTGCCATAGTGCATACAGCTGGGAAGGCTATTCATTAACACTATTTCTTTCAGAATCCCTCTGAACCCAGGATGTCTCTTCTTTTTGGAGTGGTGAAAAAACAAGTGCGCTATTATTACAGTTGTTGACACTGTCTTTTACTGGCATGAATAGAGATTATTTGGACAGCAGCAGTAAATGATGTGCAGTAAATCCATCAGGCCAAATTGGCAGAGATTATTAACTAAAGAGACAAGAGCGTTTTTCATCTGAAAATAAATGCACACAATGTGGTAGCCATTGTTGTTGTTTGCATGGGGAGAGCCTTTTCATGGTTTTGATCCCTGAACATGAGTGGGGGAGCATTTAATTGCAGGATGCCTTTTACAGAACACACATTTTAAAACAACAAACATTTGTCCTGGTAAAACAAATGACAGTTTCTGTAATTATTTCTTCATGTGCCACTGAATGCTCAAATAAGGAACTCCTTATTTTCTGCTACAAAACATCCATCTAGTGAATATCCCAGCTCCTGGACTTCAGGTCATAACGTTTTTTAGTATAACATGCAGTGTCCTATAATTTGCATATTAATTTATTGCTGGATTTTACTAATCTTTGATACAGGGGGGACCTTGCTGCAGCACTGGGACTCTACTTCCAGGCATCTCCTATTACGAAATGAAGGCACTTGATTAAATAGAAAGAATCTGCCAGCAACCAGGTCTATTATTTATTTAACTGAAAGAGCTGCTGGTTTTCTCTCTTTTTCTAACTTCCTCTGGGTTTGGAACCTGCTTCAAAAAACTTGCAGTTCTGCCTATCACTTGAGAATATATTAATTACATCATTTTTGGAATACTAAGGATAAAAATAAATGTTAATTTTTTTCTGTACTTAAAACAGACATAAAGGAAAAGTTAAATTTCGCTATTAATGAGGTCAAATGTTCGTGATATACCATTACATCAGTGCAGCAACCTCAGCTTGATCTTTTTCCAGCCACACTCTGGTTACTGACTCTCCTACTAGAAATAAGGAATAATTAATTACTTTTGTAGCTTAATCATATCTCCAAGTATAGGAAATCACACCACAACAGAGACTTTATTTGAAATACGTTTATCTTTTGTCAATATTTAACTGACCAAATTTCTCATTTTGGTCAGTTATGTAGCTACTCTGGCAAAAGATGTAGGCATAGACCAGGTCTGCAGAGTTAACAACACTACAGCTGGGGAAAGAATCCCAAGGGAACAGAGCTGCTGCTGATGTACAGAGCTGATTTTTCTGCCAACAGTTTTTCTACAGGATATAGCAAATTGCCTCCAGGAGATGATTCAAAGAAAAAGTTTGTTTAATTATGTTTACCACCCTTAGGTAAATGTATATATATTATTCATTAGTAAATGACCCAACTCTCATTATCACATACTAACCCTAAGATAAATGGTTACTCTGGATACTAACCCTAAGATAAATGGTTACCTCATTCAGTGACTGCTCTGTAAAGCCTCTTTTAATTTTCCCCTGTAACTCAACTTGATAGCAATTCATTCTAAGCAATTTTCTTCAATCCATTTTCTGTTCTAGGAAACAAGTTTGTATAATGGTGCTCTTGTTCTTTGTGTCATTCAGACACTTGAAAATGTCAATCTGCTAATGTTCATTTTTTTGTCATTAGATTCTTTTTTCTCTACCGTTTCTAATCACCAAAAATACTTCTTTCATGCAGCTCAACACCTATATAAGTGCTACCTCCTTTATTCCTTTGGAACAGAAGGAATGAGTGATTAGAAACACGTATTAATTATCCTTGTACAGATGAGAGGGTAAAACCAAACATAGACTTTAGAATAGCAGATGGAATTATATTAAGAACTTTTATCACTCATCCTTCCATTTTAAACTGCTGTCTAATACTACGCTAAATAAAATTTAAGTCATTCAAGGCAAAGTTTTAGGTTCTTTCTTAATATGATACATGCTTCTAAAGTTTTATATTGTATTTTTTTTAAAAAAAACCTATGTTAAGGACGTTAAATTTTTATGAAGTTCAAAAAGCATCAACTCATCCTGTGATGCTTGCCATCTCCTAGCAGAAACTCACACAATACACACAGATGTAGGTATGCAAAAATAAAATAGCCACTTACTTCTGAACCCAAGATTCCAATAATAATTGGCTTCCTTTCATCTCAACAAAGAATAGAAGGAACAGAAAATTATTTCAAATCCAAAACTATGTAAAAGTAATTTCCCAAGATTAAAAAGTTCCTTAGTTCCACAGCCATCAAGAATCAATCCTGGAAAAATAATGTCCAAAAAAACCGCTCAGTAAAATTCCATTTCTCATTATCTTCCTCAGTAAAAACCCCAATAATTAAACCCACATCAAATAAATATAGTATGTAAGTCCCCACTGGTCATGAGCAGAAAATTGAAAGAGTTTACTATATTTAGGATATTTGAGGCTGCAAAATGAGAATTATCAGTAGGCTCAGAATATTATGATTTCCATTTCTCTTGGGAGTGCACTACAGGAGGGGTAACCTGTAGTTTCTCCTCCACTGACATGTGCCCAGCCTCCTAAGCTGTGTATAAGATTTATTTTTTCCCCCCCATTCAAGTCTAAGCTAACTGAATGGAGAATGTAATTAATGTGTCTTCAGATACAAGAGAAGCAGTAAAGCCCACCATTGTGCCTGACTCATTACTCCAGAACTATAATTTCCAGCTGGAAAATGAAAAGCACAACACCGAAATAAAGATGTACAAGGCAGAATCCTCACTTCATATACTGAGTTCTCCCTGAAACATAACTAAGGCATGGTACTATGAAGGTAAATTTACATCAGTGAGCTTGATATCAGTCCACTTGCAAGGTCAGAGAATCACGAATCACTAGGTTGGAAGAGACAGTCAAGATTTTTTTTTTTTATTTATTTTGTCTTCCTTTTAGTCAGAGGCAGTAAATTTCATCTCTCCAGAGCTACAGTAGGACACCAGGCTGCTGCTGGCAACACCAGCTGAGGCATGAAGGTCTCTGCCACAAGGGATGCTCAGGGTTCCTGGATCTGCACACCAACTGACTGTGCTGCTACCACACATCACCACAGGAAAGCTCAAAGACATTGCTTTTAGTACAGCAAGATGCTGCACCTGCATATCTGCACCCAGCACCCGTTTTCAGCCCCAGCTGATGTACCAGAAATGCTGCTGCTGACAGGTGTCTCCATCCTCTCCCTCCTTACACCCTAGTTTCACATGTTGATTAAGTGGTTCCTTCAAAGTCACATATATTCTGTGTTTCTGACTCTTTGTACTGACTGAATATTTCAGTTTAGTAACCTGACTTTTTTATCATAATCCCATTTTACTCAAAATTGGCCTTGGAATATCTTGTAACTGATCTTTGTTTTCTTATAAGATCAGGCTGTTCATAAGTAAAAAAGACATCCCACTTATTGCATCTTAGAGAGGAAAATTAATAGATGCAATGATTTTCTGTTTAAAGATAAACAATTTAACTATTAAGTGATAAGATACACCCAAGCAGCTGATATAACTCAGGCTGTTTGTCAAAAGTGGCCACTGTCAAAGACACATTACCTACCAAGATGGTCCTTTATGTTATGCAATGGAGTTAATTCTCTCTTTCTATGAAGGATTTTACTGCATTTTGACAATCTTTTTCCCTCTTTTTCCTTTATTTTTTCTTTTTAATTTTCTCAGAGTAATTATATCAAGTCTTTTCTATATGAATTTCTGTTGTTTCACAGTCTTTCATCTGTGAACATTTCAATATTTATTTCTTTATTCTGAGGCCACACCCTTCGTTTTCTGATTTCCCTTCCTGGAAATCTAAATCCAAGAACTACAGTGTTTTATCTGCACATTAATATAAGAAGAGGAATGTATTTGTAAAATAAAATATGAGAGCATATGAAGTATAAAAAATGAAAGGGATAAAATGGTGATTTTTTACTTTTAAATGGGGGGGGTCATCGTACATGTAGGAAACATTGAAATGGAAAAAAGTATTGGTACAAATATTAAATGAAAAAAAATCCTATGCTGACTATTTAGAATGAAAATATCTAGAAAACCTATTGTTCATAGTGAATTATGTCTATTTATATTACCAGATGCTGTTACTTCTGAGATGTAATGGCCCCATAAGTTCCCTGAATGAGTGTCCCATTTAGTTTGATCTAATTGCTACCTCTGGTACTGGGACGTTCCTTTAAGTTCTTTGGAAGAATGTCACAATATTAACCTGCACTAATCAAGTTTCCAAAATTAGAACTACTTTAGAAGTGAGATTAAAAGAAACAAACCATCACATAATATCTTTATCACAGTATTTTTCAGTCCACGTGTAAGGAATTTACTTGTTTCCAAGTTCATACAAACTCATCAGAAAAAATCTCACATCTATACCAATCCTTAGAATAAAATGTTTCAGAATTTCTTCAGAAATATTTCTGAAAAACACAGCAAATGTCTCATGAGTTCCTATGTGTTCATCATCCATCAAGCTTTTGGGAACTCAAAATACTTGAGATGACTTTTTAGTGCTGAAAATAATACAACAAAAAAAATGCACCTGGTATTTCAAGTAAGTGCTGACAAATTTAATAGGATAAAAGTCAAAGCTGGCATTTCAATAGCTGGTAGTAGGATGAATTGAGGATGTTATAATACATGATGTCCAAAAAGTTTTAGGATGCTGAAAGAGTGAGATCAGGAATAGCCAAACACAAAATAAATTCCTCAACCAATAAAGAATTCAGCCTGAAGAGGTTCTCTTTAGCTTCTTCTCACGCTTTAAAAAGTAGTTATTGTGGGAGTTTCCTGGCTCTTTCTTTTTCCTTTGTAAATGAAAATCATTATAGTTCATATCTTCTCCATAAGGAGAACTCTATGTCAATCACCTTTTAGTATAATTTTACATTTCAAAACAAGGTAATGAGATAATGAAGAAAAACACTATTAAGATTTGTATGGGGTTGAAAATCCTGACTAATTTATGAAGCAATTTGTTCATTTTTGTTATTATTTTCAGATTATCTCATTTTCACTGTAGAGTTTTAAAAAAAAATATTATGCTCTAGTATACTTTCTATTGGTTAGAATATCTACTTTACCTTTCTGTGAGCTGATAGGAATCCATGAACTGAAATTTTGAAAGGGACCTTTAGTTTTCTAAACAACTTTATTGTATTTTTATGTTTTCTTCTATCCAAGGTTTCTAAGTAAAACAACTTACTTCCTATGCACTTTTCAAATGACCCAATTGAAATTTAGTGGGTTATGTTAATGTGCAGATTTTTAAAGTGTGACAAGCCAGTGAGTGGGCTCAGAAAAAACATATTCATTAAAAAAGGGAAAAACTTATTCCTTAAGTAGCTCTTTCAAATGGGAATGAAAAAAGTTCTTGCAATCTTTGTAGAAATGTTTTTTTCCTAAAATGTCTGATCTTAGTCACCTTAAGAATTTTCAAGAGTCACCCATGAATAAAACAATCCTGGAAAGAATTTGAGGTCATTTTTAATAATAGGTAACTTAATTGCATTATGTATCTGAGAAAGATTTAATAGATAGGAGAATGAAAACTGATGTAAACCTTAATGATGCAGAGAAAGTGCCATGTCAGCTGGAAATCAACTGATTATTATATAGTATACTAGGAGCAACTAATTGATACTGTGGGTTTTTTTTAATTCAGTAAATTATATATTCATTCTGGTATAAATCCAAATTTACTACACTTAATTAAAATTTTATGGTAACAGATTTCTGTGTTATATGCATTTCCTGTGTTGGAAGCTCTGAGATGCTTTGGGAGGATGAGGAATGCAGTGGAATACCTTCTGCCATGGATCAAAACAGAACACTCCTGCAGTTTGTCTTGAAGGACAAACTCATTTTAATCCTTCACCATGAGCTAGACCACTGGGAATGACAGACAAAAGCCTCTGAACAATCACTTTTATTTGGCAGCTCTTTTATCTGTATACTCCAAAGATTCTAGATGTGGACCAAGATCCAACTGCAGGAGCAGCTGTTCATCAAAACCAGAAACACACTGATACTCCTCTTAATCACCTTCTCATGTAGGTAGAAGGTGAGACACAATGCATAAAATGCACTTGGGGCAATCACAAGGGGCAGTGAACTTGACGTGTCAGTTAAATAACAAATGTGTTATTTTTCACTTTACATCAAGAAACTGAACAATGCTTGAGCAACAGTAATCTGATTAATGGTTACAAGGTGATTTTTTTTTCCCTCACAAGGGAGGTACAGCCTAGGAGAGGTATGAAAATAGCATAGAAACTTAAAAAGTGAACAGGTTAAGATGTTCTGGTTCTTCAACAAAAGGCAATAGATCCCCAACTAGAGGAGAACAGATCATTCAGGCATCTTGAATAAGAATGCAAGTTTCTTGCATTTAAAGTAATCAGGTTTTTTTCTACAAATTCTGAATAAGTATGAGCAGCATAAAACTTTATTTATGGAAGAGAAAGGAAAAGGAGGTTGTTAAAAATCAAAATGGCCTGGATAGTTTTAGCTGGAAATGTGAATACTTCTCTAAGGAGACTACTGTAGAATTTACATGTGATTTACATGTGAGAACCTAAACTGTATAGGAAAATGCCAAATTGTCTACAGTCTTGACTCACAAATAATGAGTGAGGAAGGTGGTAATAAGGAGAGATTTGGCCAAAAAAATTCAAACCTCTGGGGTGAATTTGAGTTGATGGTGAAGTTACAAGATGGGAGTGGCAGATGTGTGATTCATGCTCCTAGAGGCAATAGTTGAGATGGGCAGTGGATGAGAAATAAATTTTACAAAGACAAAAAGATCCAGGACAGAACCAAGTGAGAGCCCACAAAACAGCCAGAGGGGAAACTGCTGTAATACATCCTGAAGGAATGGTTGCATATAAGAAAAGCTGCAGAAGGCCAAGGGACTAAGGATAAAGTCACTGCAGGCTGAAGAGGATGCAGAATTCTTACACATGCCAGGCATTTTGAATGGTTCAACAGCAAGCTCTGTTATAAACATGACTACAGCTAACATGGAGAAGTTCAGCTGGGAATGTGGTGAACATGAAGCCTGCATTGACAGATGTGAACCAGGAGAAGTCAGTATGAGAATTTCAACAGAGATGTTTTGTACCCTGAGCTAGGAAACCCTGAAATCAAGAGATACCAATGGAGAAGGCAAGAGAAGCAGAAAGATGAAGAGAAGTAAACAAAAGGAAATTCACAAGGAAAGGCAGAGAGCTCCCGAGGAGCCATCAGGACTGGTGATGGGTGCCTGGTACAGGGAGGTGCAGAAACAGAACAAGCAGCAGTTGGGAGCAGAGGACTGAACTGGTACCAGCTCTCTTTCCCCAGCCCAACTATAGCAACCTCTTAATCTTGCATGTGCTCAGTATCAAATGAAACTTTCCAAGTGGAACAAGAAAAAAAAAACCCCGAAAAACCAAAAGAGAAAGGTAACAGGGAAGCAAAATAACAGTGCTAAATAGGGATAAGCAAGCCTGTTTTTTTGCCAGTTTTCAAATTAAAGAGATTATAATAAGAAGCAGCAATTACAAGCCAAATGGCCTAATATCATCTATATCATTCTTATAGACAACGAGCTTAAGAACAAATGACTGCAGTTAGATTTAGATATTAAAAGTTGTAGCATTTCTATGATTTTCCTCCCTGTGTGCACAAAGGCAATTTTCTTTCTTTTATTTCTTTTGTTCAGGACATTCTCTGAATTTACTGCTATTGTTACAGTTTGCTCCTCCAGAGACAGATATGTAGATATACTGGACCCATGGCCAGATCGATGGATTCAATGCATCCATGACAGAATTCCCTTCCCACTGTTACTGCTGAAGGGAGAATGGCCATGGTGGAGGGAAATGCTGCTAAAAAAAGCAGTCATCACCTCTTCAGCTTGTGCTCAGATTTACTGTGTTCAGCCAGTCAGACTTACACTAATGCTGACTGTCTCAACTGTGCAGACCTCTGGCAGTCTTGGGTCTGTTTAAATTTATTTTCACATTAGTTTTATCAGACGCCATGCTTTATCATGCTTATTTCAGTTTTATGCTTTTGCCTTATGTTTTGGTTTTTCATTTGTAAAGCCTAAGATAAATTTATTTAAAATCTTCACGTATGTACACTTACACAGGGAAATACTCCACAAAATTTGCCTTCCTGAATTAATGAAATACTTGTTTGAGTTTCTCTCTTAAAAGTTTGCTAACAGACTCTTGTAAAGCTACATACAATTTTATCTTTTTTTTATCTTGACAAAAGCTTAGCCAAGTTTTATAGCTGCTTTTCAATCTCATCTTCTCCAGACGACTTTGATATTGGGGGGGTGGAAGTGTCACTTCTGAATTTATCTTCTCCCCAAAAAAACTATTTCCTCTTATTTTGTGTGCCTTCTCCATTTCTCAGGTACTAAGATAGATAATTTACACTAAATAAACTTTAATTTAGTTTAAGTAAGGGTGTTTTCACCTGAGACCTTATTTCCTGACCATTCAGGATTTGCAGTTCATTCCTGATGAGATGAGACCTGAAATACTGGTTTTAGTTCCCATTACAGAGTTACATGGATTTAAAAGAAGAGTCACTACATCATAAGTGGAATCTTATTAAATGAGCTGAATCCCCTTGTGAAGTACCCTCTGCTAAGTGTCATAGCTACTTTATCTCACCTATATCAGAGCAGGGTACCAGTGAAATAAAATGAATAAGCTCACATTGTATAACATCCATCAGAGATATCTTTGTAGTGTCCGTGTCATACTTGGGTCTGCAGTCAGACTGAATAAGAAAATTTAAGGCCCTATCTTCTTCTGGTTAATAGACATTCTAAAAATAGGGAAAAAGTGAAGTAACCCTCAAAATCAATATATCACTTAAATTGCCATGATGTGAAAATACCAAATGCCCAAACATGGGCATGAAGTTTATAATGTGTTGGAAATTTGCATCCTGGCACAATGAATAATGGCAGGCCAATATTTAAAATCCAAAAGGACAAACCCTTCTCTGGCAATTTGCACTGTACCCTACCAACACCAGTTGCCTCATACCCTCCTACAGGAAATCAAATACTCTGGGACTTGTTCCGTGGCTATATTGGAATTCCTTTATGGGCTAAGACTTCTGATATCAGTTATATATTTGTACTGTTTGTTTATAGGGCATTTTATGACGTCATAAAACAGGCTGTGAGTACTCTGGAAGGGTTGCCAAATTGCACTGTGACAGCTAATGTGCTGCAGTGTGATCCATAATTCAGTTCTGGAACAGGCTTAAAATGAGAAGGAAAAAAAGTCTGTAGCTTAGTAGAAAGTTTCCTAAGATTAGAGTTTTATGAGACTAGAAATTTAAATTGTACATATTCTAACTGCTACTTAAGTTTCCAAGCCAGCCATCAAAAATGATACTTAGAATGTCCACGAGCCATCATTTAAAATAGTTATTTAGAGTAATTCTTCTATTTTTGCATTACATTTCAAGTAATTTTTTAATCTTTCCTCCAAAAACCTTCTCCACCAGGCAGACGTAGTATTTATTGGAAATGAAAAATGTCATACATTCAAGAAACAAGAGTTGTGATTTTATTGACAAAAAAAATGCCTGCTAGTGGGACAGCACTGTGCTAGAGTGAAACTGACTTCAAGGGTGGCATTAATCTGGTGGTCAATGACATAAAAAGACATAAGCCAGAAATACAAGGATGGCTAATTGATTTTCTTTGCTTTTAAGAGGAACCTCTCAAAGAAAATGGCCTGCCACTTTCAGGAATAGATTTCCTTTATAGTTGCCCTGACCCTTTTGAAGTAAATCTATGAGGACAGAGCTGCAACAAATTAATTTTCAGGATCTTCGAAAAGTGGCAGTTGAATGTACGAAATCCAGGGGAGATCATTACTACAAATTCTACAAATGAGGTCTTCAATCTCTTTTCAACTCTGTTCAGCCTGAGAGGAGGATTGGATACAGAGCAACAGCACCTGGCTGGTGTGCCTGTGTCTGGAACACAGTGAGGCTCCATTTGACACCGAGGTCCAATTATGGCTGGGGAATCATACAAAAAAATTTGAAAGATAAGAGAAGGTAATACACACGCTCTCAAGGGTTGCAACTAAGAAGAGGAATTTAATTGAATCTGTTGGTATCCTGATGCACAATGCTGTGGTAACAGAAGGTTCACTGAATTCTCCTTTGAAACAGAGAGCACGTTGATGCTTGCAGTTGAGGCAGGAAAGGAACTTTTAAAATTTATTTGAGAGACAGCAGGGACTTGGATTTGCAGTTAAGATATAGGATATGATCTTCCTCCACCACCATCACCTTCTCTTCATTTTGTTAATAAAAAGCCTGAATCCCAGCCTCCATCAGGACTAAAGAGATGAGTCAGAGTACCCTGAATGCTCCCACATCATTACAAATATCAGCCAATCATAAAGGAAAAACACCCTAGAAAATCCCAAGCTTTCCACATTTAGCTGGATTACAGATCTGTGATTACAGAAATAGAACCACAGAATTACAGAACCACATTTGGATTGGAAGGGAACTTAAAAGTCATCTAGTTTCCAACTACCTCATCATGGACAGATGCTTTCCACCAGACCAGGTTGCTTAAAGCCCCATCCGGCCTGTCCTTGAACATTTATAGGGATGGAGCATTCACAGCTTCTCTGGGCAACCTGTTCCAGTGCCTCACCACCCTCATAGTAAAGAACTTCTACCCAATATCTAACTCAAAACCTCATTCTTTCAATTGAAAGCTATTCTTTGTGTCCTATCACTATCTGTCCAGATAAAAAGTCTCTCTCCAGCTCTTGTAAGCCCCTGGCTGTTACAAGGGCTCCCCAGAGCCTTTTCTTCTCTATGTTGGACAGCCCAACTCTCTCATCCTGTGTTCATTGGAGAGCTGCTTAAGCCCTCTGATCACCTTCATGGCCTCCCCCTGGACTCATTCCAGCAGCACAGTGGCATGTGAAAAGGCAGGAGCTGTTGTTTGGCACAGAATGGCCCAGGATAAGACTTTGACTTGTGCATACATTCTTTTCACTCACCTGCAGGTGAGAATTTAATGACAATACCACTGAGAGGACTTCCAGGCAGTCAAACCACAAATCCTTCCTGTCTGTTTAACTCCTCTGAGTGGATTCCTCATCTGCAAAGCCATCAGGGGCCTTGCTGCAGCTAGAGGCAGAGGGTTCTGCACAGTGGTGATACCAAAAGACATCACTAAGGACTGGACAGGCAGTTTTCCTTAGCAGGAAATGCATGCATTTGTTACTGTGCTCCTCATCTGTGAAAGCCACAGAGTAGAGATAAAAGGGATATGGTAGCTAAAAAGAATGGCTTTCCATGAATGCCTGGATGAGGACAATATTGGATTGTTATTGTTCATGTAAATAATTGAGCAATCTATGATTCCCTTGTTAATGGTTAAGAAGTCACATCACACTAAGTGCACCTGCAGTTACCACCAGCCTGTTACAGGCACAGCATGCCAGAAAGTTTAGGCCCAGGAGATGTGCACAGAAATTCAAATTTCAGAGTTAACACCAGTGATTTATGGGCCAATTCATACATGAGGTGGTAGACAGAGAAATCTGTGTTGTCCTTAGGTACTTCACAGGAAAGAAGTGCTGAGCTGGTGCTGCTGATGGAGGCTTTCACACCGGGTGGGGCAATGTAGAAGTGCAATTTTCCTACATGGTTGTTTTCAAATGCTGTAAATCAGAGGAAACTCACATCAAGAAGGACAGATATGGTTATGTCCTTGGTGTATGGAAGATCCAGAAGCATGTCCAGCAATGATGCTGGTCTGAAATTACCTGTCAGACTGAGTTATCAATAACCTGCAAATCAGTAAGCCATTAAAATATTTCATTGTACTGCAGAGAAAATAAGCTAGATATAAAAACTCCAATTGTTTGGCTCCAGTTTGAAAATAAATAGGCAGAAAAAATAAAACTGAGAAAGCTACTTAAATTCAGTTTATATAAAACATGCATAGGCAATGAAAATTTAAGTGAGGTCTTAAACAGCATCAGCTCTTTTTTTCTCCCTTCATTACAGAGGAGGGAAAGGACTTAGAAGTGAAATGTATTTTGTGTAGCCATACTCTCTAAGGACAAGAAGTGCAATGCCCTAAAAAGGCCTTTATGAAGACTCTGAAAATCTTTTGGAAAAGCAGGTAATTCTTATAAAAATGTTATTAGGCTTTGTTGCTAAAAGAAAAAATACAAACACTTCAGTGTCATATGAAATGATCTTCAAATCAAATCAATTGCCTGCCATGTCCATCTTTTCTTGCTGTTTCTTCTGACATATTTCATTTTTAAGTGCTAGGTTCAGTGTGGGGGGGGTTTTGAAGACTCAAGCAGCTAGCACTCAGATTTCTAAAAATAGAAATTCAGGATTTTGAGTGATAAGTAAGGTTTCTTTCATTAAAATATATTATGCTCCCTTATATTTTCTTTATTTTTATTCCTTTTCTTCAGGCGTGAGCTCTTGGTAAGAAAATATTTGATCAGGATAACAATAACTTAATTTTAGACTTCACAGCTTAAAAAAAATAAAAGGAGGAACTCAATACATTCATCTAATTCATATCACATAATACCCTCCCTTGAAGAACTGCTTTTATGTAGAATTCTGCCAACTTCACCATTGAAAACCTACTTTTAAATTCCCGTCAGGTGCTTTGTGCTTGAAGGGCTCCAGTGTGTGGGTGGCTGTTTTTTCTTGTATGTGCCATGATGAGTCTCCTCCTCAGAGAGCTGGGGGAGGAGGGAGGAGGGAGTGTTATTCCTCTTTTCGTTTCACACCACATTTGTAAAATGAGAGACAAAATGTCCTTCCTCCTGAAAAATAAGTCCTGGAAAATTTTAATGTTCCAGGAAAAAACCCTATCAATCTATTTATGTGCTGGCAATTAATATCATCCTACTAATCTGCTATTAATGTCTTGGTAATTTGGATTATTGTGTAAAAATCTGTAATCTGGATCTGTTTATGTTTCCTTCTTCTAGATGAGATGAAAGAAGGTAATTTCATTTTATCCACCTGGAAATCACGAGGCAATTTTCCCTGACTTTGGGTCTAAATGGGTTGGACAAGATTTTAAAGAACCTATTGACAAACATGAAGTTTACAAAACCAGATCACATATAATTTTCTAAGTAACACATGTTTTTGCCTTTTAATTTGCTTTATTTTATCTGCAAAACAGATTAAATGTCCTGGTAGCATGCTGTGTGAATTCCACTTGGCAGAGGTTTCTGTAATAAAGTACCCTTTAAGGGGAGACATCTTTCTCTATAAATGAGTGTGCAATGGAAAATATGCAACTGGAAATTTATTAAATACTTCCCTTACAAGCCAAGGGACATCCCAGCCCCAGTTCAAGTTCATGAGCAGTTTGCACACTGAGGCTCTGAGTGGGGAGTCACATCAGGGTATCCCAGCAGCAACAAGGGTGCAGTTTCAGGAGCAGCCTGGTGCTTCCTTGGCACTGAATAAGGTTACAAAGTGCCTCAGTCTGCCACTGCTCCTAGCCAGGTCCTTTTGCTTTATTTGATCAGTCATGAGTCAAAGAGCCCAACACTTTTAATTTGAACACTTGCTGCAGGACTTATGCTTGTCCTGCATAGTGAACACTTGCTGCAGGAATTAAGCTTGTTGCATGATGGGGGACATAAACTATACTACCATCCCCTTAATGACATTTTCTTCTGGTTTTCTCAATAGTAGAGAAAGCTCTGTGATACTGTGATATGTACTCATATCCATACAAATGCATAACATTCCCTGTGCAGTTACATCTTAAGTTTCAAGCTAACAAGTGAATCGTGTAGAAGGAAAATGAGTCTCAAAAAAGGTCAAACCTAAAAAGGTGAAAATCACATATTTTTTCAGTTCTTTTGGTTCAGAGACTGAAGCCATGTTAATCATCCTGTGTTAACTCTGTTCCTGCCTTTACCTCTGCTGATTCTGAACAGTGGGTACTTGTTTATCAAAAGAGATGCTGTTGAGAATTGCCTGGGTGTGAAGAGCTGTCAGCACAGCAGAGGGTAAACTCACAGTTCCCTTCTGCTCCTCAATGACTCAGAGGTGGATTTTGGGTCATAATTTTTTAAAAAAAAGGAGTCTTGAGTGTCACCATAGGTAACCTACTGCTGGTATCAAAGGAAAGTAGTCTATGTGGGTCAGCTTAGCTAAGTTTTCTTCCCACTGTATTTCACTCCATTGCTCTTTTTGTCTGACTGGCTCTTTCTCCAGCAACCTTGCAGCTAGAGGGCTGAGCACTGCCTGCAGCTCCTTCTTTATCCCCTTCTCCCACAGTCTGAGCTCCCTCCTGGTTTTACCAAGCACCATGTACTCTCAGCCAGGCCTCATTTATATTTTACTGTGCGATTTGCTATTTGTCATACTTTTGAATGCCTAGGCTGTTCATGGAAATAACAAGAAACAGTCCTTCCTCATTGTGTCTGTTCCCTAATCACCACTGAAAAGATGCTGAAAATCTCATGGGTTAGCTACAAGAAGCTGGGCCAGCAATGTGTGCACTTTCTTATAGTTGGCTCGAGAGTTGGAGACATTCTCATCCTAATTAAGGAACATAAACTCTGCTACCTTAATTACAGCAAGATGCAAACTATAAAGACGTAAGCGCCTACGTACTGATATAGTTGTGTACACCTGAGGGAATGCATTTATGTCATTGGATAGAGAAGGGAAAAAAATCATATCCTTTGACAAAATTTGCTGGTGCATAATCCTTCTGTAAATGAAGCCTCAGGCTCATTCTTCCCAAACAGCTGCCTGCAGCTCTCTCTGCTTGATGCAAACTGCAGCCTGCCAGTGCGAGGATTGGGCTCCCCTAGATACCACCTGCAAAGCAGGAGAGTGCTGGTGGATGCATAACACAGGCCCAGGTGACCTGGGGATGGTGATTCCTAGGTTAAGCCAAGAGAAAAACATGGAGACTTTTGAGCTTTGCTGCTCCCCAGTGCTAGGGAGGGGGCTAATATGGCAGGGCATAACAAGACAGATATTAGCAATTCCATCTTGAAGGGAGCCTAAGGGACTCACTGGAGCAGATAAAATTTTAGGTGCTTCATCCTGCTGTGTGGAGGCTGCAGTTAAGGATGTTGCAGGGGCTCAGGTTCAGCCATGCAGGGCTGTGCTCCTTCAGGAAGAGCCACCAGGCCCACAGGAGAGCACTCATCCCACACACCCCCTTGCACTGCAGGACAGAAGGTGCCAGGCATGGGCACAACCAGACCCAGGTGGCCTCTGTACCTGGCCCCAGCTCAAAGCTCAGCAGGGAAACCCCCCATCCCATGCAGAGGATATGTGCAAGGACAATTTTCCCTGGAGTTCATGCCATGAAGGTGTTGGGGAAAGGGGGTGTTGTTCCCCATTACTTGGGGAAATCAAGTGCTTCCTTGTGCAGTTGCCAATGGGGTGGAGCAGCTCCTTGGGGTACACTGACAGCTTTGGTGCCCTCCTGGACTACAGTTTAACATAAAAGCAAGTGGCAGCTGCTGGTTTTGTGTCTCTCCAGGCACAGAGATCTGCATGGGACAGACCAAGCTGGCCACAAAGGGAACTTCACTCCTTCATTGTCACAGCTGGGTTGCCTGGGACAGCTCAAGGGATGCACAAGGGACAATATCTCTGCAGGGTCTGCCCCCACACAGCTGCTGTGTTCCACATAGGCCTGCAGATATCAAACAAGGACAAGAAGAGCCTTTCTAGTAGCTGAGGGAGGACTTGATCAGATCCAGATATGTTCAGCACATCAGAGGATTGCACCCATGGGATGCTCAAGGTCCCAAACTTGGTTTTAACTGATGTTTGCCTCTGTTTGCGGTGCTGACACTCTGGGAATGATATTTCATTTGTTCCTCCCAGCTAGAAAGGTGTCTGAAAATCCCATACCAAGGATTTTAACACTTACCTCTCCCACTATATTTTACCAGCTGTTACATTGCAATATTGTTGCTGTAATAGCAAGGTGTTGTACCTCAGTATGTTTTGAGATGTGTCTGAAAAGTGGGTTATGGGGTTAATTGTATTTTAGAAGTGTTTTCTTTAGCTGCTTTCAATTGATGATACAATCTTCCTCTTACAAAAAAAATTTTTCTCTTCTCTTCCTCTATCATTTTCTGAATAGACTGTTCAGAGGAGGTGCATGTAGAGCTCTCATGCACCTCACCAGAGCCTTATCCCAAAGTAGGGATTATCAGTGTTTTGGGATTAATGATAACAGTAAGAAATCCTATAAGCACCAAACTTTATAAAACAAATCTGGCATATTGCAAGAGGTATTCCAGCCAAGGCTTTTTCTGTAGAAGAATTAATGATGTCTCACTGTGAAAAAATCAAAATGGCCACTCTTAATGCATAAGGCGAAGGAGGGCAATGACAGCAGAATCTGGCACACAGAGATATGCACAGAAGTGGGCTCTTTGGGGTTTCTCAAACCGAATTTTAGGAAGTTTAATCTACCTTCTTTGTTATTGCTGTTCAGGAGGATCTAGGTGGTATTCATGATAAAGCAAAGTTTCACATGGAGACATAATGTAGAGCAATAAATGTGTTTCTCACCAGGGCTATTAGACCCTTTTTGAATGTAGAACCACCTTTAAAATACATATTCCCTATTGCAGTGAAGTCATCTAGCTCAGTGTATTACTCACATAACTGGTTTTGAACATTCGCTTACAGTGAATCTCCAAAGAGATATTTATTTGAATATGTGGTTTCCTAGCTCAATGCTATTTCTGGAAATATGCTTAGCATATTTAATATTTATCTCAGTACAAAATACCTTCAGTATTTCAAGGCAATTCACACATATTGCATGCAGCTATAGTTCTTATTTTAAAGAAATATTTCACCTGATGCTTCAAATATTAAGAATTATGCTAATAGATAGCCATGAAAATGAAACTTGTTACAGGGACTGGGCAGGTCAGCTTATGCGTGCCAACTACAGGAATTCATTTTCTCCTCTGAGAGCTCTAGACCTGACCACCATCCAACACTGGAGGCTCATTGGTGGATGTTAGATATGATTAGACACAGCAGATTCTATATTACTGTGTGAGTAAGAGAGCTGTGGCACCAGCCAGAGGTTAATAGTTCCTCAATTTGATCCTGCCTAGAAAAGCATAATTAAAATAGAAACCTGCCATAAGTCTTGCTACAGGAGTTTCCCAGGTGAGTTGAGTCATTGGCTTCATCTGCACATTTGCATCATTTCTCCATCTTTCCCAGCTTATGGCAGGGTAGAGCCAGGCCTGGATTTTCATTATGGATAGTTGTTCTCTTATGTGAAGGGGCTCAGAGAGCAGGAATATCAACCATTTCTATATTTTACAAAGCTCAGGTCAAACAAATTCCCTCGTTCTTCAGATATTCCCAGCCTGACAAAGAAGCAGATAAGGCATAGTCCAGGCTTCAGATCTTATTTTTTTGCCTTGAATGCAAGTAGGATTTAGGTAAACCAGATTTATTTTATGTATTTATATCTATATCTATATATCTCTCTATGCCTACATAGATAGATGCATATATACATATATATGTATATATATATATGTGTGTGTCTACCTATTTATCTATCTATCTGTCTATCCATCCATCCATCCATCCATCCATCCATCCATCCATCCATCCATCCATCCATCCATCCATCCATCCATCTATCCATCCATGTTTCTCCTCCTGAATTCCCCTCCTCCCCTGCAGTATAACAAGCACAGAGCAGGGGGTCTACTAAATAGCTGTTCCTGATCTGAAATGAGTGTTCAAATACCATATTTCAAATTAAAAGTCAAATAAGATTTTATTTCCCCCTGGAAAAGACAGAATATCTACCCTGATATGAAACATATATCAAGGTACAAATTGCATGTAGACCACCTGGACTGGTAATACAAGAATTCCTGCTGAAAGTCCAATTTATGTGGTTACTTCAGTCCTGAGTGATTTCATTGCCCCAATGATCCTTAACTAAACCAGGCTCTGGATATCTGCTATTTCCTGACTGGTTCCCCTTTTCTACAGTAAGAGATCTTTGGAGTGAAGTTCATCGAGCAGCCATTTAGACGAAATCAAGTTAGGACTAAATGTTTGTGAATGGCCAGAACTTACACTTGTATATACTTGTAGATGCCATAAATAAGTCTGCTTCTTAGTGTGTATAAATGTAAATGTATAAAAAATGTGTTTATGTACATCTTGAGATGAAAAATTCTAAAAATACTGTAAGAAGAGTGAAAGAGGAAAAGAAGTTGTTACCCAGGAATCACAAGATTTCATGCTCTCTCAGAGTAGATGTGTTGCTTGTGCAATATTTAAGGCTAGCAGAGTAGTTACAAATCTGCAGTATATTTAGCATTACAACAAATGAGATTTATGTGTATAAATCAGTGCTCTTTAAATGCTGCCTTATCTCTAGCAGGTCTCACACATCCTTTCCCTGAATAATCTCAAAATACATTCAAAAAGCTGGTATACTCTAATTAGCTAGAATTGACCACTGGAAGATATTTCAATTTTGGTGGAGTGTCTCAAGCCAAAAACGTCAGAGGATGGGATCTAATAAATTTATATTAGCTGGAGTGTAGACTAAGTTTTATTTAAAAGCTCTTTTACACAGCAATAGACTGAATATTTCATTATCTGAAACCTCATGCTGAACCTAGGCAGATTTCCCGAAACATTATCTTAATGCTTGCACAAATGTAATTACTACTAAATCAATATTTTGCATTCAAGCCTAATTACAGTACATGAATTAGAATACTCCTAAAGAGATGTGTAGTTGGCTGCTTAGTACACTTTAGCTGGCTGATATTTAAACTGACAAAGTATCTCAGCTTTGGCTGCCCCACTGTCAGTACACAGAGTTAGAATCAAATTTTGCTGGCTTTGACAATTGTCACATGTGTAGTGCGTCTGCAAAGAACTACCAGTCTTGAAAAGCCAAAAGAGGTTCTCAAGGAAAACATGACTCCTCTTCCTCAGATGACATTCACACTTCTGGAAGGCAGAGTTTTCTCCACAATATTGCAGAGGAGGATTTAGAACAGCGCTTTTATTAAGGGCTGAGATGACATCAGTAGCAAACAAACGAACTAAGGTGTTTTAAGGACTCCTTGCTTTCACATGCTCCCTTTTCTGAGTTCTTCGTTCCTCTCAGTGGTCATTGTAGTGTCCCAATTCTGGGATCTCAGATCTGAGCTATCAGAGATGAAAATGCAAATTGGAAAGGCCAGGTAGGGCTCATCTAACTTCCCAGCAGTTTGTCATCAAAGGGCTACAAGTTCAGTGCTGCACAGAAAAATATTGCCTTAAGAAGCACACCCAAATTATTCTCTCCTACAGCTTCTGACACAACAGTCAGCAGATATATCACATTCCCATCCCAAGTCCTTAAGAGTGAGGAAAAAATGTTTATTTTCTGGCCTAGGAATCAGGCTTCATCATAGCTAGGAATTCCACTGTGCACTATTTCCCCACTGTTTATCAGCTATCTGCTCAGTATGCACAGCTCCTGCAGGGTCCTTCTCCTGATATAAAATATTCCTGTCAGAGCTTACTCTGATGGTGTGCAATGAACCTTCATACAAAGTAATTACAGCTGCAATTTGTGTACTCATTTGTCTTTTCCACAGAACCCAAATGTACAAGGCCTACTAAAGGTGCTATCTCCAAATGGCAGAAAGGGAACATGGAAGTTCCTGGTGAACTCATGCAACCTTGATATCTTCAGCAGACTTTTAGTGAAATAATATTGAAAGAGATGGAGAAATGGAAGACACTAAGGTTTCTTTGCTTTTCTTTGCTCTTCATTGCATCCATGTAAAAATATGGAAAAAGATGAGGTATCCCACATGTATTAAATCTGTTCACTGGAGTTTCATCACCTGAAGAAGACCTAAGAAGATCTAAGAAATGAGGTTGTTTTTATTACTGTCAATCAGGAACAGAGAAATGGCGTAATCTGTGTAAAAATCTGACAGTTTTGAAAACAATGATGACAAACTAATGTATATTGTATATAATATACAATAGAAGTGCAAGACTGATCTTGAAAATGACCATGTTCTGTCTAGTGAAAGACTGAATAAAAGACTAAGGCACCTCAAGTGAAGAGATTTAAGAGGCAATTGAGTCATGATTCACTTGTTCCATATGAAAGGAATATATCTCGCTTCAGCAGACCTTTCAATCTAGACAATCTGGGCTATCCAAGAGGCACTTGAGTGCTTGAGTAAGGATTACATTGCATTTGTTAAGATTAAGTTTTTGAAATGAAATTAACAAACTGCCAGAATATATTATGAAGGAATGTGCTCAATTTCTGCTGAGTTGGCCCAATATGGAAACTTCCAAAGTTGATTTCCTGACCTGCAGGTCAAGAGTAAGTAATCAAAAGTTCCTTTTCACGTGGGATCTCTGATCCTATGATCTACCATCCTTCTGGACTGAGAGATATATCTTTTTAGTACAAGAATAGAGGACCATTTCCTTTTTGGTTTTGGACTCCAAAATCAGAACCAAGTCTAACCTCTCTTTAAAAATATATCTCATTAAGTACACTGGGAAATGTGGATGAGACACTTCTATTTCCTTGTATTTTTGTTTTGGGGGGTGGGTGGATTTTGGTTGGATGTTTTTGTTGCTGTTCTGTTTTGTTTTTTTCTTTTCTTTCTGACTCCAGGAATTGTAAGCTCGTTCCTGTTTGGTTGGGTGAGTAAATGCTCTCACATTAAAACTTTTTCTACTTTCTCTCACTCTTGACTGATTCATAGTCCACTATGGCAGAAACTTAAATATTAATTTGTTAAATGTCAATAATTTGATATTCAGTGGTCTATTTCTATACTTTTCTGACTTGATTATGAATCACAAAATGAAACACATGCACTGAGTATAATTTTTGCCAAAGTATTTGATACAATTTTATGCCTCTCACTAAGCATGCCCTCAGGACAAAAATTATTATTAAATCTAAAATAACTGGCTTGTTTTCTAGAAAAATGAGTGTATCCTGTTATAGAACGCTACAGGATTTAAGGTCTTCATTTTTTACTTCATGGACTAGAAGCACTACTTGACAATTTTTCTCACTTTTAGAGACCAACCCACATCATAAACTCTATTGGTTTGTTTAAAATCTAGTCCAGCCTGCGCCATAAAGGAAAAGGAAACTCCAGAGTCGTTACGTAAAAAAACATCATTGTTAAAATCTATTCAGTGCACATCCAGAGCAGCCTGAGGCATTGTATCTTTCAAAAAAGCACTGATTCTGCTCATTCTGCAGTGAATAGCAGAACAGATTGGCAGCAAGAGCCTCTGGGTCCACCCTGCAAAGCTTTCAAAATCATGTCTTTCTTGGCAATAGTATAATGAGACGACTAAGCTTCTCTTTGCCAGCTTAATATTTTTGGCAGGAACAACCACATTTAGCATAAAATACCAGTAATCAAGGTTGAGCAGCTTGGGTTTTTACACATTTCCCCTCTTCCTATTAAAAAAATAAATCAGAAGCTAATGATCAGAGACCTTAAAAATTTCTGCAATGCCAGCTCACATGCCTTGGCACAGGCCATTTAAGATAATTTCCCTTAGTTAAAAACTGCAAGTTTTATGCTTCACCACATCAAGTGCATTGGCTTTGGAGAGAATAAGAAAACCAGACTGTAACTCCCTACCAAGGTTATCCTCATGGACATCAGTACTAAGGCAGAGGTTACTCACACCTCATATGTAACTTATCCTGTCAACTCGAGGTAACTGGAAAGAATTTATCAAGAAAATTTCCCAGCTAGATCTGCAAAAGGTATCTAAGATAAAATGCTTCAGCACCTTTCAGCACTTAGCACTCACAGTCACCCACTCCTAGGAGCTGTCCAGGTTTGTGAAGCATCTTTCACTGGGAACTTCAACATCTGGTGTGGGACACAGCACAAAGCATGTAAATCGGAATCAACCTGAGCTTCCAAATGGCCAGATTGAATTTGTCTGTAATCATTTACATCCTCTCAGTGTGCATCCAAGTACCCTTCTCAGAAACATTGACAACAGCAGTGTAGTTTTGTGCCCTTGTGCAGGTAATGGGAGACCTGAATCACATTCCTCTCTCCCCTGGGGAACTCTTTCTTAGTTATGCCTTCTGCATGACTATGGCACTTTGGTGCACACCTATCCCGTCCTGGCAGCTTGTGCTAGAAATCAAGGCCTGATGCAGATTTAAATTCTTCAAAGCCACCACCTTTCAGAGCTGCCTAAATATGTACAAAAAGCAAAATCTGGTCATGCTGCATCTCTAGTGTCTCTCAGGAAGAAACTGAGGGTCCAAGACACCTTCTGAACAAAGCCTAGGTTTTGTTTCAGAGGGAGCTCTTTGGCTTGTAGACAAAAATCAGACATGTGTGTAGGGGTTGGCCAATGAAACAATAAGAGCTCCAGAGCTAAGCAGAGAATAATCCAAATCCACAGGATACATGCCCCTAATGCAGCTGCTCCAGTTCTCATGGAGTCAGGTCTCTGGTGGGAAAAGCTGAAGCCTGACTGTACAAAATGACAAAAAGAGAGAAGCAGACTTGTATTCCAGTTCTTCTTTTGCTGACCACATGAGATTTTTCTGTCCTGTCCTTAGAGCCACTGGAATGGGAGTGAGACTAAGTTTGTTTCAGTGTTAGTCACCAACCCTCCTGTATTTACCCAGTGGCTGTTTAGCTGTTTCTTGCTAAACAGAGCTGGTTTTGCAGGAGACATTTAATTTCTGAAACCACGCAGTAAACACTAGTGAGGAAAGTTTCACCTGCAGGGTGGAAAAGGGATTTCTCACAAAAAATCTAGTTTGGACAAGAGATGTTGTTTGTTGTTTGTTGTTGCATTTTTTCTTTTTTTGTTTGTTTTGGTTTTGGTTTAATTAAATCACTTTCAATCACTGAGCTGGGGGATAAAAGGGCACCATGTGCATTTTTATCTTTTTGCAAAAAGACTTATATAGATACCTAATCCAGGAGATCACACAGGACTATGAATCTGGATGAGAATGAAGTGCATCTCTGCAGCCAGACTACGAAGGAGTGTTCAGTGCAAAGGGACCTCCTGGGTCATCCACTCCCAGTCATCGACTTTCACACATAAAAATGCATTTTCGTGGCTTTGCTTATAGAGTGATGTGAAGGCATGTTTCTGAAAGCTTGAACACTTGCTTCAGGTGATCATCTGTAAACCAGGAACTAGTAGTCCTCCGAGGGGCTGTTTCTTGTTAGAATGGCTGCTCCACAACCACTCTGATCAAGGCAATGTCTGTGCAAGGTGCAGCCTTCTGACTTGATTGCCAAGAGGATCTGCTGCGGTGAAGGTAGAAAGGTTCACAATTCACCCTAAACTTATGCCTTGCCAATTTTCTCAATTTGTTCTGCTGCCAGCTTTTCTTTTTTTTTTTAATAAGAAGCTTTTCTCCTTGGGAAGACGCTCTTCTTCCACTTGCATTTATTAAGAACAGTCACATATGACATCTTCAACAACCTTCATTTTGTTGCATGAAAGAAGCTTGGGGTTTTTTTAAGTTTTCTCCCACATGATAGATCATGAGCCTCTCAGTTCAGAAAAAGGAATTAATGAGCAACTTCTAACTATGTTTTATAGCATAAGAATGAAGAGACAGCAAAGGAAATTAAGAGATAACAGGCTTAAGGCAAAAAAAAAAAGGTGATTCTTAACACAGTGTTGAGTTCAGCCATGACAATTCCTGCCACAGGATATTATGGCTGCCAAAGTTGAGATGAGTTCAAAGTGATTAGATAAATTGCTGGAAAGGATATGAAATGCAAAGATATCATCCGTGTCTGAGGGAGTCCCTGATGCACAAACTGCTGGAGGCCACAGCAACACCCCAGCAAAACCCACTGTAGATGCAATCTTCAGGCTTTGCAGGGCATTCACTATTGGACAGTGTTGGAAGAAAAACAATGGCTTTGATCTGCTGCTGTCCTAATTTTTTTTTTTCTAAGTGCCTTTCCTTTTATGCTGTTCAGACTTATTCCCAATCCACAAACACATCCAGCTCTTTCACTGTCTCATTTTTATCTTAACCTCAAATCATCAAGTTAATTTCACCAGGCATTTTCCAGTCCTTGTGTCAGGGTCACTATTTGTCTATAAAAATAGAACTGACCCTAATACTGATCACTGAAAAATGCAGTTTTGGGCTTATTTTTGCAGTGTAAAATTTCCTTAGGTAATGCCTTGTCCTTTATCCAAATTCCTGCTTACCAAACAGCTCCTTTGCTTTAGGGAAGAAACCTTCTGCAATTTATTCACCCGACTTCTTGTCAAAGCAGAACCAAAATATGCATTGACTTCATGAGTTACAACTAAACTGACATTAATTAAGAATCCCACATCTTTATGTTTGGTATTTATATATTTATACATGAAAAAAAGAAAGGTCTTTAATATCTTTTGGAAAACCTACTACAGATTTTTTTTTCTTAAACTGTTCATATGTTCTGACTCTTTCTGACCTCTCATGAAACTTCTTCAGATAAGCAGTCTCATTACTTCGTGTTTCTGGTAATCTCCACTAATTTCACGTCTTTCCTAGTGTGAGTATTCCATCAGTGGGGACTGAAGCAAAGACTTTTAATAAAAATCTCTGCCAGATATAACTTCTTCACCCAAAGACATCTTGTGATCTCCTCCAAATCCAAGACTTCACTCCTGCAACTCTAATTAGTTCCCACAGGTGACATCCACACCGTAACAAAATGCCCCCAAATATTCCTGTGTACTCAAGCTAATGAGCATGCAACATTCCCTGCTCATGACAGCGAGCTTTCCTAGACACCAAAGTGTTGTGACAACTTACAAAATGCCAGATGCTGGGAATCATTGCTGGGACATCCCTAAACTGTCCCTGGGAACTGCCTGGGAACATCCTTGCTTAGCATCAGCCAACAGCACACCAGGGATGGCTGTAGCAGCTTAATGGGATAGATGATGAGTCTGGTGCTTGGGAACACGCCAGGCACTACTGGCTATGTAAGAGTATAGAGCCAGCCTTGCTTTCAAACTGCTTGCCACAGTTTGAAAGAGATGAGACTAACTATAAGGCTACTTTTGTTTATTCTTACTCTAAATTTATACTGAATCAACTTACCATCATCCAGTACAAGGTCACTTTCTACAAGCTAGTATTCTCAGAGCTTTCATTACAGAAATCTTTGCACAGCAATCATCATCTAATGGTGACCCAACAATCCTGGAAATGCCCCATGGGTTTAAGGTGTTTTAATGCTGATCTGGCCTTTTTTTTTTTTTTTCTTTGCTAGGATAGCACTTTGTATCCTAGACATATTTTAGCCTTTGTGCATTTGAAGCCTTGTTTTTCTTTCTCCTCCTCAGTTCACAGTGACTGTGAAAAATAAACTCGGCAGATGTCCCAGAAGACTGGTATGCTGCCAGTCATTAGTGGTATAGATAGTCCTGTAAGTAGGATATCTTAAACATCATTATGCCAGTTTAACTTTTCCCTTTGTAAAAATTTTTTGATGAGACTTGGAAATCACCAGAGAAATCTTAATTGACAAAGACATGTGGAGTAAAAATCTGATAAATGGCCTATAAGAGATTTTCCCCATTTAATACTAGGCACATCAAACAATCAAAAAAATAAGACCATTCATTGTAAAAACTATGCAGAATGCTTTCACCAACCTGATCTACTTTTATAGGCCATGTCTGATGTCTGGAGTGAGACAGTGGTCTTTTTTAATTTTTCTTTTCCCAGCATAAGAAAATGGATGATTGTCTTTTCTATTTTTTTTTTTTTCTGGAAAATAGTGAAATGGAGAAATGGATAGACAGGAGGGTACAGGAAAAGCTACAATTTCCAATGGCTTACTGTTATCACTCCTACATATAAGTGTTTACAGTTTGGGAAAAGTAATGGCCCAGCCCCAGTCCTTGTACTGCTTTTATAATCTATTATTTCATACATGGATCACTCTGCCTTTAAATCAGGTGTCTGGAAGAAGGAAATCTCTTGAACTCTGTGCCAGGGCATTTTGTGTTTCAAAAAGGACTTGTGTTCATTGAGTTCCTTCATATAAAAAGTGACATTCATCCAGCCCTGCACATTACACACGGCTTACTTGTGCAAAAGTACATTTCCATCCAAACTGGGAATGCAGGCATTTTAAGTAAAGAACAATAGGCCTTTTCTGCAGCTCTACTGTAACCCATAATTATTCTTCCTAATACAATGATTATTATCTTATTAGAGATTGGGTTAGAAGTAGTTTTGAGATGACTGTAATGCAGATTATGAAGCAATAGAATACACATGTTTTTGAGTTTGTTCAACACCTTTTTGCTTATGTCAGCTTAACTTATTTTTTCTGAAGTGACATTTAGGTTAGACAAAAGCTAAATGGCTGCCATCCAAGAGGAATGGTAGTACATTATCCATAACTTCTATCAACAACTCCTCTAAAGAATACCATGATTAAAGCAGGTTTCAAGGTCTGAATCAACTTGAAGGAACAACAGAAAGATTAACTCCATGTTTAGTGAATGCTATATAATTTATTCAATAAAGTGTCCAAATAAGCATGGAAATTACAGGCCTGACTACAATTGAATGTATCTGAAATAAGACACGTCACATGGCTGATTGAACATGAGCACACAGACAAATGGAACTGGAAAGTTTTTTTAACACAGAAAGTTTAAATTTTGTGGTTCCTACTATCATTTATAACAGTCACTAACATGTAAAACAACACAAAGGGTAATCCATATTGCAGACAACATAGAAGCTTCTAAGCTAAGTCATGGCAAGAAACTAATTTAAGAGTTAATTTTCATGCATCTAGGTATCATAGCTTGTTTTCAGAACTCAAACGCTATCAGAATGTACTACCTCCTCAAGTTCAGAGTAGAATCATAAAAAAATACTTATTTGGCAAAGACAGAATGATTCAGCAAGTTCCAGGCACTTGCAAAATAAGCATTTTATGTTTGCAGCTGCATGTGTCTCTGAAGGATGAGCTTCCAAAAAGAAATGAAGGAAATATTCCAAGCAGCAGCAATGCTACGCTAAATAAAATCAGTAGCAAAAGATGCTCAGAGGAAAAGGTTTTCTTTTCCTCAGTTATCACAATTAAAGTTAAAATTCATTTAGTTGGAATAAGGATCTCTAGATGGAAGTCACAATATGTGCATGTTTTTCTATACCTTACTCCATTTTGCATTAAGACAAATTAGAATCAAATACTAAAGCCTTAGTATTAAACACAAAGCAGAATATATGTTCACATCAACACAACTGGCCTGCCATGTCTCACACTTCATTTCTCCTATACATTTCTAAATTTATCATCTCTTATCCTCAGCATCCTAAATTGCATGCTTAAATCTTCACTTTAGAGTACCATAAACATTAAATTGTTTGTAAAACACTGTATATACCTCAAGGTTTTTATATAAATTAAATGTACCTGAATGACATCATTAAATCAGTAATTAATGACAACTGAGGAAATGCTAGAAGGTTATAGAACAGGTTTCCAACAAAAAGACATATATACAAAATCTGGAAGATTTAAGTATTATAAGTCATAAAGATCTCAGAGGAATTAGGATGAGAAACAGCCAAGCACCTATAAATAAAAATGAAAGTATCTGCAGAGGGTTTCAGAAATACATCTGGGGTATCCTATTCAACACCATTTTGTTCCTAAGAGAGAGAAAAACAGCATGGAGGATGTTTCAGACAGAAAGACAATAATGGACGAAAAGTCACACTAAAATAGAGGAGTAGCAGAACACTATTTCCAGTGACCAGGCAGGGAAAGGACTCTACATGAATTGGTGACACTTTGAGATGAGGAGTGTCATAGTCTATCATGTAGTCTGTTATCAAAACCAATTCTTTTGCAGGCACTTCGATGATAGGACTTATGTATATGATTAATTCTTTAGAATCTGACATAAAACATGAGTTAAGCTCTTTAAGGTGAAGCCTTTGATAATCTGTTCATACTAGAAATTGCAAATGGTATGTAATGGTGATGGAATTCTGCAGGAGGAGGACACGGTGCTTTAACTTGTGCATTTTGTACTGATCCAAAAAAAAAAACCCTGACAGTGCTAGGTTTGAAGATGTAACTGAAGGGAAAAAAATCATGACAGTTACTTAAAAAAAAAAAATCCTTTATGCATTTCATTGCATTCTCAATACCAATCTTGACATCTTTAAATAGAATTCAGTCACTTAGAGGTGATTCTGCAAAAATACCTCTGTACATTCTTGACCTTTAGAATAGGATTTTTCACTCACGGGAATAGAGTTGCAGGACACAGAAGCCACTTATTTTTCTCCCTCATTAAGGGATGCACAGAGGCAAGTCAGTTTTTTTAAAAGTAGCTTTTTTTCAAAGAGTCTTCAGGAGTGCTCTGCCATTCTGCACTACTCTTTTAAGAAGAGTATGTATGTATTTACTTTTTTTAATCTACTGATCTCTGTATCTGCAGCTGCACCAAAACCAAAGCTGTACAAAACAAGTGAACAATCACATTCACAAGGAAACAAGTCAGACAGAAGACATCTATTACTACATTGGGCAGTACTACCATCTATCTACATGAACATGGGAATATTTTCCAAGGTATCCAGGTTGCCAACTAATGTCATCAGAGCATGTAATAGCAGAGGAAAGTTATAGAGAAAACTAATTTTCTTTTTTTTTTTTTTTTTTAAAAACGCNCTGTAGTGAAAGGAAAACAACTAAATCGATTTTTTTTCTGGAAAAACTAGACCAAACAAAATCTCACCTAAATCCTCTCACAACAATTCCTTGTATTTTTCTACTCTGCTATTGCATGAAGTCTTATATGCATTTTTGGTATAAAATAGCCAGTGTCTTAAAAAAAAATACTGGCTTGACTGATAATTCATATTTCCCTTCAGTGTAAGGGAAGGGAACACTTCCCAATATTTTTAAACAAATTTTAGTTAAAAGCTTCAAAAAACCCCAAACCCTCATAGTACTGTCAGCAGGAAAAGTAAAGAAAAAAAACTAGCTGTTGAAATATTGCCACTAAAACATTAAGCAAGGCAGTTGAAAATAAACACAGACATCTCATTTGGAAAGAAAATAGTTTACTCTCAGATTTGATACCCCAAAAACTGAATTAATGCCAGCAGCCAGAATGGGATCTAGATTTAGCTAAGCAGTAGGTCTGCCTGTAAAAATTTCACAAAGTAGCCTAAAACAGAGAATACCTGGAAGCTGGGTAGGTCTTAGTTTTAAATGCCAAAGGCTATATCCAGTGTCTACACTCATTACAACACATTCCTGATTCAACTACACCACAAAAATCTACTGAACCTCTTTTAATTTTCTAACTTAAATTAGAACTAAAGTTCTAATTCAGCACTGTAGTTTTAAGTTATGGCTTCAAAATGCCATCCTATAATCTCATGGAGGCTTGGTTTGCATTCTCTTACCAACTCTTTTATTGCCTATTCCTCCTAGGAAGACACTGGGTATTTTTCCTGCAGATATTTTAAAAAGACAGAAAAAAGAATGTCGTATAG
>WBNO01029183.1:0-54400 GCA_013400575.1 Peucedramus taeniatus
CATGCTGACTGTAAAATTGCCTTTAAGTCTATCAGAGCTGTTGTCTCTGACCTACTGCAGATTCATACCTACTGCAGTGGTGTGTCAAGGCCACTTGTTTTTTAGAGTACACAAGGCAAATTCCCATTTCAGAACAGATCTCTCTGCATGGTAAGTCCACCATGCTGACTGTAAAATTGCCTTTAGGACTATCAGAGCTGTTGTCTCTGAGCTACTGTGGATTCAGGGTGTGTTGATTCACACCAGCTTTGAAAATATGACTATATCTACCTAGAGGACTTAAAAATGTCTTTGCTTTATTTTTAATGAAAGCTTTCTGAATAATCTGTATCTGTTACATGGCGGTCTCTATGAAAAACATAATGACTGCAAATTACAGAGTGTGTCAGGCTGTGCTGTGCTTCTCAGCTATATATAAAAAAGTAGGTAGTGTTCTATGGTGCACATAGCATGAGTTCCCAGCAACAGTACAAAAATAAGTAAAAGAGCTTTTTTTGGGAGGATTAATGAGTAAAAATTACTCCTGTGTGTTTTGGAAATGTCTAAGGCCTTCAGTAGGGAATGGATGAGGGAAGTGTCACATGTGCTTACGCTGGTCTGGTACAAATTGCTTTGTGTTGACCATTCTCAGAGATACAATGTTAGTTTGCTGGTTTGATATGACCCTCTGCGGCTGTTATGTCTCTGCAATCCTGATCTTCATTGAAGCCTGACTTTGCAAAATATTTAGGGGCACAAGTAGAACCATCCAGCTTGACTGGAAAAACCAGAGCATCCATTTGCCTTAACATTTTCATGTACAAGAAGTCTAAAATAGCCTTGGGGTGGTTATGACCCATGTCTGGCAGCAAAATTTGGAGCAGCTGGCTAGCTATATGCCATTGAGGTCTAAAAAGGAAAAATGGGATTTCTCCAAGAAATGCATATGTGAAAATTCATTGATTTAGTAATTTTATATGGATCTGAAGACTTGAGGTCTAAATTCTGTAAGGGGTAGTAATTATATATTTGCAATGCCATAACTGAAAGGGTATGAGGTGCTCTTTTGTTAGTATGAGGATCCAGCAATCTGCATTACCACTTCATCACCGGGTTTCTAGGTGGGACTAGTGAGCTAGTCAGACTGTTGTATGTGTGCCCGGAAATGAACTTGTTCTTTGACTGTAACAATTACAGACATTTTATTACAGAGGAGAAGGCCTCCCAGCCCAAAGTCTCTTACTTGCTTTTGGGAAAGCATTTGATCTTTAACAGTAACTTGTTATGTGAAGTAAAATGTAATTTCTGGACTCTTGGGTCAGAGAGCTGGCCCTTGCAATTGTTGGAAGTCTGTATCTCCTGTATCTCCTTCAGTTTCATCAAAACCTTGAAAAAGTTTATTTCTGGTCTCTGATTTACTGATGGTAGTCCTAAGCTGTCATCTCTGTTTTTTCTGTTGTATTCAGCTAAGAAGCTTCTAACAGATAGCAACATAGCTCTTTGTATTGTTTGAATTTCACCTCATTTCTATGACTCCTGCAATCAAGGTTCTCTGCTACCTTACCTATCTTGCAGTTGTTTTTTCTCCTCCAGTTTTTTTAATAGCTTTGCCTGTGGCATTCCAACAAACCCTTTCCAGCAGTCTTGAAGAGGACAAGTTTATTAGATTTCCTTTCTCTTGAAAATCACATTTATGATATGTTTTTATTTTTAATATATTTTTATAAATATTTAAATATGGTTTTATCTGCATTCATTTTGGAGTGACCCCATATGTTTTATAAAATGATATTGTATTGCATAGATATTGTTCTTCCATAGAACTCTGTCTATGTACTACTCTGTGTCACAGAGTGACACAGAGTAGTACAAGTGTTCTGAATGCCCAGACCACTTTACCTGCTCTCTTGGGAGCTCATTTCCCTCAGTTATGACAATCACATATTTCTTAACTTCTTTGAAAACTGAATGGGACCCAATAAGAAACATAGAGAAGTTACTGTCTTCTGTCTTGTGACATGCACTTGTAATAAATACAATATTAACAGGAAATACAACATATTTCCCTGCAGAAATAGCTGTAATAGCCTCCAAAGATAGCTGTAAAATAAAGAGATATATGGGAGAGATACATAACTGAAAACTCAGCAATAGCTTTTTCTGTTGTAATCTCATGGACTGTAGTGTAACAGTGGGAATAATTTATACATAAGCAGTTATTCATTGGAGTTGTCCATGATACAGTGTCTAATCCACTCAAGTGAAGACTCTATGTCTTATAAAATCTGTGTTGGTGAGAATGTTTGTCTGTGAATTGAAACTAAAATATTTTATGGCATTGAGAGGCTGGATTTCTTAATAAGGGTGGTTGGAAAGTATCAGGCTTTTAATGTCCATGTGATCTCTTGGAGAGGAGATTAATACTATTCCACAATTCATGGTATGCATAGGGTTCCTGTTGCTTAGTAAGGGCTTAATTCAGTGAAGTCTTGAACATTTGGGCTGCTTTTAACTGTGCAAGAAGCCCTTTTTGTCTCCAGAAATCTTGCTCATAAAATAGAATTAAACAATTGCTGAGCTGAGTTCAGCATCTGCAGTATAAGGTGCGTTGAAACTAGGCAATTGCAACTCTTCTTTGGGGAAAGAAGGTTTGGCACCTAACATTGCACACAGCAGGCAGAACTTCTGCTTTTAATTCTTAAGGGTGGAAGTTCATGCTGTGCATGTGCAGAAGCCATGGGAGAAAATTGATTGCCAAGACATTTGCAAGAGGGTTGGGCTTCACTGTATGTGCAGAGTGTAACAGTGCAATTTTTTTTTTATCTTCTCAGTAATGTGTTGGTAGTAAGTTGCATAACTACATCCTCATAATGGACAATCCTAATGGTGGACAAAAATGACTATATTGTGTTCAAAGGGATGTCAGTACATAAAAACTGGAGTAGCAGTTAAGAGGTCTCTGTAGAACATTTGCATGAGTCTTGTAATGCTGGGTCTGAGCCGTGGCACTTAATTTAATGGCACTTCTCCTTGGTAAGACTGGAACAAAATGTCAAAAAAAAAACTTTTTCCAGAAAGAAAGCTTTTAATTTCACACACACAAACTGTGTAAGTAGTGATGAGTAATAGCAAAATTATTATTGCTTATTGTGTAAGTAATAATTTGCACTAGTTCAGCAGACTAGGTGAAGGTCTATTGTATGCCTTCTTTCCATGCTTTTGCAGAGATTATTTGGATTGCAGCTGAATGCAAAAGTTAAATCCTAAAATCAGATGCTTATCCTACCTGCCTTTATATGAATAGAATAATGGCAGTCAAATTTTCATGACTTCATTCAAGTTTGTAAGACTGGGTAACTATGTTTCATCAGAGTATTTCTTGTTTCTGTGAGATATGAATTCTTCAGGTGCATCTAACACCTGCTTCTCTGTTCCTCTGAGTCAGAGCTTCCCCTTTCTCTGCCACTTCAGGTATGTCACTTATACCTACATTGTATAAATACTCCTTCTACTCTTCCTCACTCTTCATCTCTGTTTGGGTAGGGCTGATAGGATCAGTCAGCCTATGTATCCTATTATAAAAGTGAGAGATGATCTTTTGCCTTTGAGAAATGTAAAATAGGTGAGACAACCTTTGTAAACACTTTAGTCTTGAACGACAAAACAGAGTGGAAATGCTGGGTTTGGGTAATGTCTATTGTGGCTTGGTTTGATGACTCACGAGTGGGCAAGGCACTGTGCATATCACAGAGTGTGATATCTGGATATCAGTCTTGGGGTATTTGAGACATGACTGCTGCTGTTTGGATTAGCTGCAGTGGCTTTGTCAAAACTAGAATAGAAACTTGAACTGAATTAGATGTGATCATGAATTATTCAGTCAGCATAAGAGCCTTGGAACTGTTTATTTTTATGAGAATTTGGCTTTGATTTTCATTGTCTGCACAATTTTTAGTGTGAGACATGGCACAGACTTTCATGTTGATAATTTGTAGTTTCACAATAACAGACAGTGCTAAGCTGGAGGCTTTGTTACAGGACACAGCATCACTTGTGATACTTGAGATGATAGGATCTGCTCTGAGAATAATTCTTTTTGTGGGTTTCTAACTAAAGGGTCAATGGCAAAATAGTTAATTTTGACATTTATTTAAATGCTGGTTTTGGATTTTAAAGTCAATGTTAGACTGTAATGGGAAAAGTGTCCATAGGTGTCTGTTACCCTATAAACTTGGGAAGATTTAATTTTTGCTTTATTGATGTTTGTACTGTGAATTTGCATCTTGGAGTGTTGTTGGGTTTTGTATTTTTGTGGAGATTTGGGGATATTTTCAATAGAGTTCACAGGCATAATTCTAAGACACATCTTGTGGATGCTAAAGTTTTAACTGAAAGTCAAACTAGTTGTTTTCCACTGCCTGCTCCAAAACTCAATAGTCAAGACAGAAGTGCTGCTAAACAAATGCTGTCTGACAGTGTGAAGGAGCAGGGAGGAGAGAACATTATGTTTTCAAAGGGCATGTATCTGTCCTTTATGTACAATGCCCTGTTCTTTACTGGAGTTTATTTTGGTTTTTTGTAAAATGTAGATCAAAGTTCAATGCTGAGGTTTTTTCTAACTGCAAGACAATCAGAAAACTTCAATAAATGACTCATTCTCATCAGAACATGCTTGTTGTGGGTTTTGTTGGGGTTTTTTTGGCTTTTTTTCTTCCTTGTTCCAGCAAGAGAAATATAGTGTTTTATAAGGGTTTTAGGCTGAGATAGTATGTAGGTGGCTTTCAGGAGCTGGCAAAGGAAGATAGGAACAGACCTCTTTGAACCGGGAAAAATTTCATTCCAGCAATGCTCACCCAAGAGAAGAAGAGGAGGTAATACAAAGCCAGTGCTCTGGTGGTGACATTCATCATGCATCTCTGAAGAAGCAGCCTGGTAGCCACTGCAGCCTAGTGCTGATGGTGAAAGCTAGCTGTATCTACAGTGAATAGTGTTGGAGGAATGGTAGAACAAAAACCACATGTGTTTTGCATGGCCATTTGCATGGCCTGGTTTTTGTACCAGGGGGGCCACAGGTGGCTTCCATGAGAATCTGCCAGAAGCTTCCATCAATCCCTGATGGCTCTGAGGATGGACATGCTGCTGGCCAAGCCTGGACCAGTTAGAGATGGTGGTAATACCTCTGTGATAACATATGTATGAAGAAATCAAAGTAAAAGTAGTGGCATAGTTTTAATTCCAGCCAGAGAAGAGGAGATGAGAATGTGTGAGGGAAACAACATGGAGACTCCAGGGTCATTGGAGAGGGAGGGGAGGAGGTGCTCCAGGTGCCAGAGCCAAGATTCCTCTGCAGGCTGTGGTGCAGACCACAGTGAAGCAACTGTGCCCCTGCAGCCCTTTGGGATCCACAGGGGATGCAGAGATCCACCCTCAGCCCTTTGGGATCCACGGGGGATGCAGAGATCCACCCTCAGCCCTTGGGGATCCACAGGGNAGTGGGAGATTCTATGGAGAGAGAGGGCCCTGCTTCCAGGCTGGAGCAGCCTGTCCTTGGAGGGCTGCACCCCGTGGAAGAGTGACCACGCAGCAGCAGTTTGGGAGGATGGTCTGCCTGTGGGAGGGACTCACATTGCAGCAGTTTTGGGAGGACTGCTGCTCATGAGATTGGAACCATGCTGGAGAAGTTCACAGAGAACTGTGTCCTGTGGGAGGAACCCCACAGTGGCTTCACAGGGGAAGGACTCCTCTCCTTGAGCAGCAGAAGAAAACCTCAGGTGATGAACTGACCAAAGTCTCCACACCCTGTCTCCCTGTGCTGTTGGTGGGAAGGAGAGAGGGGCTGGGGGGAAAAGGTGTTCTTTAAGGGCTTATATTTAATTCCTATTATCCTCTTCTGTTTCTGTTAGTAATAAACTCAATATCTTTAGTTTTATACTATTTTGCCCTTGAAATGTTTTCTCCCAGTCTTTATCTCATGAGACTCATGAACCCTTCATGAAATTTTCTCTCCTCTGTCCAGCTGTGGCAGGGAGGGTGAGTGAGAGATTTTCATGGGTGCCTGGCATCTGGCCATTGTCAAACCACAACACCACAGCACATATCTTGAGTTCCCTTTTAACCTTTGTATTAGAGTCCATAATTACCTACATGTGCACTTGCACACCAGGATTTCAGGTACTGCTTCTGACTGCTCTCAGACTGTTGAGGGGCATAATCTTAGTGATTTTGTTTACTTTCAGTAAAATGTTAAATACATTATTCTAAACAGTGGAAGCCAAGACAATTTCATTTTTCAGGTTATCTACTACTGTAAGAATAACATTAAACTAATTGAGGTAGGTAACTCAGGTGTATGCAGGTAACTTCCAGATGCATTTTCTTAATCAGTGTTTGGAAGGCAAAGCAAATTTTGCATTTTAAAATGATTGTTTGATTGCAGACTAGCAGTGCTGCACAAGTTATGAGTGTTTACCTAGGCCAAGAGGTGATGGAAGACTATCATGACTATTTAGCTAATCTCTTCCTGCAAATTATGTTCTAGCTGTTTCTGTTCATGTTTCTGTGATCGTATTACCTGAAATATCCAGTATTGAACTCGCTTCTTGAAGTTTTTTATCAATTTTAATAGCCATGCCCAAGAATTGATCTACTGTATTAAACCATAAGCCTGTCTGCCTGTTATCTTGTCTTGGGCAAGTGTAAGGAGACTTAGGCAACAGAGAGAAAAGAGGGCAGATGGAGAAGGATCACTCCCTGGGCCTCTTTTAACTTAAAACTGAAGGTCCTGTGAGCTGAGGTTATGTTCCTACTGATGTGTTCTGCAGCAGCACAGGGGCCTACCTCTGGTAAGTCTTGTTCAACTGCTCTTTTAACAATTCCCCTTCCAGTGGCCTGCTCTTAAGTGCAAGCATCGGATTTCTTGAATTGGGAATACTCTTGGTGAGTCATTCTTCATTCTGCTCTACACTACTTCGGATTTCATAGATACCTATTCAGTTCCTTAGGAAGCTCTCTTCCTAGAAGCAGCCTAGTCTTTCTAGTTATCCAAAGATATCTTGAAATTTCATTATTATTCTTGTTGCTTTCTCTTTAATTTTTCTAGTTTTCATTAATTTATCTCAAGGAAAGCAAAAGATTATGTACACACAATTTCTTGTTTGAACAAGAACATTGAAAGTGTTGGATCACCATAAATTTACATGGTAGTATAAAGTTGTTTTGTTTGGATTGTTGTTCCTATGCTGTTGCTTTTTTTGACTACCTCAACATACAGAGATGAAAATACAATTAACTTTTATATATTTCCCTATGTATAATTTTGGATTTTGCTCTCTCCCAGACACCAGTGCGTGTATTTTTGAAACAGCTCCATCTCAGTTGGTGTTTTTTTCTAAGGTAAAGAAATTTGATCAGATTCCCGAGTAATGTGTGTGACTCATGCTTCTGCAAAGTTGAGAATGGACAGTAGTGACAGATGGATTTACAAAAAGAAGTCCCACCACACTAAGATCCATAAGTCTGGACATACTCTGTTCACTTTGACAGATGTTTGTAAAAGTTTGTGTTCCCTTCACCTCTTCACACTGCAAGGGCATGAACATAACTTACCTGCCATGCATATTTAGTAAAGCAAAATTTGTGTGCTAACAAAATAAATATACTCTCAGAGAAACTTCTGTTGATAAAGTCAAAAGTATTCAAAATAAGCCTGATGCCTTCTGTAGTTGGTTTTCCTCCAAAAATCTAACGCAGTAGTTGGGAAATTAAAGCAGTTGTCCAGAAAATGGATCTTACTTCCTGTCTTGTCAGTACAGGCTGGAATGTGATTGCTGAGCAGCAGCCATGCTGACAAGGGATAGGCAAAGCCATGGCTGACCTGATCAAGCATTACAACAGCAACACTTGGAGGGACTAGATGGCCTTCAGGGGTCCCTTCACACCTAAAGTTTTGTGATTCTTTATTTATTGGTGTTTCAGTGAACATCTCAAGCCATTAGCCAAATACTTCTTCTTACTCATGTTCCCAGTATCTGGGGGAAGGGGAGGAAGTTTCCCAGTGCTGTGAGTTCTGACATGGTCAGAGAAGAAAGGCATGATCTTAATTTTAATTCCCTGCTGCTTTGTGAGCAGAAAAGCATAAGCTAAGATGAGCTATAAACATCAAGGTTAGGGGTTGTAAGGGACAGTGTAACTCTGTGCTTGCCCTGGTTTTGCCTTTTCCAGTTTTCCATCTGCTTTTGGCCACTTCTGAAGATAGGATGTTGGACCAAGATTGGTTTGTTTGACCAATTTTTTGATTGTTCCTCACGTTTTTTAAAAATGGGAATGTGTTTAGAAATCTCCCTAGAGGTTTTTGGGGTTTTAATAAGGAGCATCCTACTCAAATGTGTTCAACCAACTGTATCTCGAATACCAAAGTTATTCTAAGTTGACATCAAGAACCAGAATTTTGACAGTGGTCCTAATAGTGGATCCTGATCCTTGAAACCATGTAAGAAAAATCTGCATGGTGAGAAATTGGGTGTACAAACTGCAGGACTGCTTCCGGATGCTGTTGAAAGCCCTAATCTGCAAATTATAGGAATAAATGGGATGTGGACTACCCTCTATGGATAGAGGGTTTCTGAATTTTTTGCAGCCTTGAAAAGTCTCAGAGTAGCTGCTACTGTGAGCAGAATTGAGGACTGTTCAACAATGGTAGTTTGTATGCCAAATGTAGCACCATAATGGCTGAACTAGTGTCGTTTTTGCTTGTTTGTTCTATTGTCCTATTATGATAATATATTCACAAGGAAGCTGCTACCAAACTGTGAACAGAATGTAAAAAGTCCTGAAATAATATTCTTCCTTCTATTATCATTTTATATCAGATACACATTTATTATCTTAAACCTCATAGGATTATTTTACAAGTGTCAGCTTGCTTGTTCAAGAAGTCATCTAAAATCTTTATCAACTTGACATCAGTGTCAAGTTGATATTCATTTCTCAATTTTTGTTTTCCTTAGGATGATCCACTACTTGTGACCTGTTGGTGCTAACTGCCTTTTGTTTCCCTCTCTCTTCCCCATGTCTTTCAGAGGTTTACCTGCATACCCCTGGTTTGCATTTCTTCCCTTACCGCTGATACTAAATTGAAACAGCAAGATTATATGAGCACTACTGACTCTAGTTGCTTAAAAATGGATGGATGACCTGGGCATGAAAAAAGGAGTGAGAAGTAGAGAAGAAACAGATGTGTGGTTTTGGCTACTTATTTTTCTAATTTCTTATTTTAAACACAAGCCAGGAAACAATATAGAGAGGAATGAGAATGAAGGAAGAAAGAAATCTTAATATCTGTTCCTGAAGCTGATTGTGAGGCAAAATTTTTCAGCTTTGTACAAGAGGAGTTTGTGCAAAGGAGAAGCAGACTTTGAGAATGAAACACAAAAAACCCCAACCAACTGAGACATTCATTATGTTATCAACTGTGTAATTCACAGAAATTCAATTTTAGGCGTTTGATCCTTACTTTGAAGTTTTTATGAAGACTTCTGCTTATATCCAGAACTGGTGACCATCTTATCTCTACTAAGATATGAAGTCTTGGCACATGGCTCACACTGAAGAACGTATAGAGTTAGCAGACAGAGGCATCTCTATGGCAGGTCCCCTTGGGAACTCAGTCAGGCTGGTATTCAGAGCACAGGAGAAATGCGGACGGCAGTGGGCTGTTGGATCTGATATGTGATATCCTATGCCCAGCCACCCTTGGTTTCAAATGCTTCACTGCTAAATGAGTGCTCTCCCGCCAAGTGAAGGCAAGGCTGGTAGAGAAGAAGGAGGTGGGAAAGAAAGTTAGGGCTTAGTGCTCCTTTTCAGACACAGGTCACTGCAGAAAAGGAGTTCAAAGGTCATGGGTGAGAGTAAGCAACAGGAGCTGAATTTCGTCACCCAGAGGTGAAAGTAGGCATGGAAGGAAGGGCTCTTCTTCCTCTTGACTTTGTTCTGCTCCCTTGTAAATATATAATTCTCTTGTGTGCAGTGACATAGCTTTAACTGGGGGGTATTGATATGGCCTCAGCCCAATTCTGCTTGCTTTTGAGAAGCAGAAGAGCCAGATGCAGGTTTGTGAATGCTACCCTTGAGCTACATGCAGACTCTGCCAAACCTACGTGTCTTGTGGATTTGGGGTCCCATGCGTTGCCTGTGGAGGTAGTATTTTTATGCTGCATGCCTCAGTGTGTGTTGTCACAAATGTTGTTATCAGGCCACCACTTCCAAATGCATGTGCATATTTTTTACCTATGTATTTCGTGGGTCAGGCTTCTCTTAGAGGTGCTTGCAGAGACTGCAGTGGCTGAACCAGCAGCGATAAAACTTGATTTCTTCTAGGTAGTATGTGCGTTTGATCATTGTTTTCAGAAAATAAAGTAGCATTACCTTGCATTAACTTCAGAGTTGAGCTATCCAACTATCTAATGCTCCTCCGGACTCCGTGGAAAAGTGGCAGTCGGCTGGCAAGAGGGGAGCAGCTCGTGGAGCAGAGTGAGTTGGCAGCCCTCTAGTGGGGGTGAGGAAAAGGAAGGGGATGAGCAGCTCAGCGAGCAGATGTAAAAGTCAACTGGAAACCACAGCAAGGAGAATCTGACAGGAAAAAAAAAAGTGAAAACGACAACTACAAAGCCCAACAGAATTTGACAACAAGGTGGCAGAGAGCAGTCTTTCCTGAAAGTGAGTTGCTGTAGTTACTGGGACAGTAGCTATACTGGTGGCTGGAGAGGATAAAGAAGCAGTCAGTCAAATGAGTGAGGTAGGGAAAGATGGTGTCTGAAAAAGCTGGGGAGGTCAGACCACGAAACCAGCTAGCTCAGGACCAAGCTCCAGCAGTATGAGTGTGTACTGTAGGAGTGATTCATCCTACTTAGTCTCCCAGTCTTTGCCAAATTATCATTTAGGGGCTTTTTGACTCAGAGGTGAAAAGAGCTCTCCAGTTTTCTCCCATAAATCTGCTCCTTCTTTATAAATATAAACTGCTAAAAGGTCAAGTGATACTCTCTGCAACTGTAGAAGCTGACAGAGGGGGAGACTCCAAACAGAGAAAGAGTGGCCAAGTGTTAAACTATACAAAAATGCCCGTAGATTTGGATGGACCAGAAGTGAAAAAAACTAAAAGATGAGAAAGATTGTGATATAGTTCAACTAGGGAAGACAAGACAAAGAAAAGAAGGGGAAGAGCAGCAGAAAGGGAGCTGGGCACCCTTGTCTGATGTGCTGTAGCAGGCAGAAGTGCAGGACACCAGCTCTAGGCCAAGGGTGTTGGACAACAGCTCTTGGCCCTGTGTCTCATAAGGAAATTCATGCAAGACTAAGGCCAGGGTTGAAGTCATACATGGTTGTACATGGTTGTGGACTGCAGTTTGGCCAGGAAAAAAAAAAGGGTATTGAAGTTGAAAATAGTGGTACAATCAAACATGAAAATGCTAATAGCCAAGGAACAGGCTGAAGTGTCAGTCTTCAGCAGCAATGTAGATGGAGGAAACTGAGCTGGAGGAAAGTGCAAAAGAGCCCTGGCAAAGATGCAGTGATGTGGCCAGGGGAACACAAAGCTGAGATGAAAGCTGGGTCAAAAAGAGATTCCTGTTACTGGCTTGCAAAACCCAAGGGACAGATGTCTGAAAACACTACAAAGCTGAATGAAGGGATGCACTAGTGAAAGGGAAGAGGGCAAGGAGCCTTCAGGGCAAAAGGGTGTCCAAAGGGACCTTGGCATCTGTGTGTTGCTTCTCAACTGGCACATCCATCCTGAGCCTTTTCAGGAGGCTGAATTCATCAACACCTTTGCTTCCCTGCTTGGTTGGCTCTAGCCACTCTTGTTGCTCTGAAGCAACACAGAATTAGGCAAGATTTTGCTGTACTAATTAGTCTACACCAGTTATAGTGACGTGTTGATAATTATTGATGATTCATAAACTGCATGGGCTGTAAGTCTGCAGCCATACTGCTGTAAAGACTTTTGTACTGGTGATTTAGGAAGGTGAAAATTCAACGAAGTAGTAGTGCATTTTGCTTAATGGCACTGCTATGATAGTAAGGTAATTGGTGATCACTGGTTTGCACAAAAGCATAAGAGCTAAGAAAGTGTTATTGACTTTGTCTAATGATTAGTTTCATAGCTGATTCCTAGGGAGATTTCTTAGGAGATTACAATGATACTGAAAATAATATTGGGTAGTTAAAAATGCTAAAACAAACTTTTTTTTCCCACTGGTTTTATGCTTTTATTATTTCTAGGTAGTTATTTCTTTGCTTTCAATACAGTGTCTGTTCCTCTGCTCACTGAAATTGGGGATTTTCTCACTGGCTTCTCTGGAATCAGGCTTTTCTCTGCATGTTTTACCAGAAAAGTCTGTTATGAGCTACTACACTAATTGATTTAGGGTGCAGATCTATTAGCAGTCCTTCCTGGCAGTCAGTCAAATAATGAGAGCTTTATTTAAATTGGAAATCATCAGCAATGTGATATTGACTTAAGTGAGGAAATGAACAGAGGTATGGTCATGGTATCGCTAATACACAATGCCCACATGGTCAGATTCTTTTGGGAGTGGAAGAAAATGTGGAATTAGTTCCTTCAGGCAAATGAGAGATCCATAGGACATTTGTGAAGGCCAGGCACACATGTCATTATTTTTGCTGCCTCCTTTAGCTGAGTTTTGACAGAGAAACCTGAGTCAGTTGTTTATACCCACAGCAGTTTAGGCATACAAATCCAAGGGTCTGCTTCGGGTTGTAAAACAAGACTCAGAACTTAAAGACCAGAAGGGAGGATGTCAGACATAGGTTTTGCTAAATCTAATGAGAAGGTTTATTTATCCTTCCCATATTCAGGTTAATTAGGAATCTTAATTTGACAGTCCCATCTGTTTCCATGCATTGTATAAGTAATGAAGTTGAGCATGTTAGGAGCTCAAAGACTATACATAGCAATCTTTCAGGTACAACAGCACCGATTCTGCATGGCTCTGTGGTTCTGACCCCATCAAGTCTGCACTGAGCAGGACAGGGACACGTTCACCTACATCAGGAGTCTCGGATTTTCTAATTCTCACCTAGCTTTCCTGCTGTTAGGAAAGGCAGGAGCACCCTGAATCTGGAAGGAAGGGAGGAAGAGAGAGAAAGACCCTGATTTTTTTGTCCTTTTATTGAAGAGTTTTCTATTCATTCATGAGGCTGACACAGAAACAGCCGGGAGAAAAACTCTGAGTCAGAGTCTGAGTGAGTGGATTATTTTGTTACTGTTGTTTTAAAATAAACAGGATAAGAAAAGTGGCTAATCTATAAAGTAATCTCTGTAAAGGACTTGATAGACTTGCCTGCATTGATCTATGTCTTGGACACAGTTATTCCATTTTTGACAATACAGAGTGACTAACGGTAGATATCTTCTGAAGCGGTAGAAAGTGGAAGGCATTCACTTACAATGTGGGTTCCCTGATATTTCCCTGGCATTAATAAATGGAGAATGAAATAAATATTTGTGTCCAAACATATATGGATGTGTCTGTATTCTTCTTCTGTTGAAGAATCTCATGCTTTTGATCCACACCTTCTGAGACAGTTTGAGCTTTGTATTGTCAAAAAACATACTTTTGCTCTGAGACTGACATCTGTTGTATAGTCTTACAGATTTGTCTAATGAGATCACTTCGAAACTTTTTTTTTTAATCAAAGTGTATGATGATAAAATATTTATTTAAGAGTTTCCTGTTGAGTACCATTGGAGTGTGAATGTGCTGTTTTTCGCTTTTGGTTGGGGGGAATAGGAGTTGTGAGCTTTCAGAGAACTGTTTCTTTAACTTACTCTTAATTCATGGTTGATGATGGGTGCTAACTTCCATATCTGTTCAGATATGCTTACTGGCACTAAGCTACATTCTGCTACAGCAGGAGCTCAAGTGGGAAGTGGAGCTTTTCTGTGAGAAAAGGAGAGGTTAACTACACTTATATTGGGGGCAGTTTTTGCTTTGGAAAACAGTGGCAGGCTTTGTAGTTTAATCTTTTGGAGTACTGCCCGTTACCACCTTCTGACGTACGTTGTTGGGCTGAGAAGAATCGATGCGCAGTGGTGCATGAAAGTCCAGCGTGTCAGTTGTAGCTATACATAATGCCACTGTCTCACATGCAGGCAAGGCTGTTAATGCTTAACACAGTATTGTATTCTCTAAAGAAAAGAGTAGAATACCGGGAACTTCATCTGTTTTAAATGTTTATACACATTCCTTTGAAAAATACATTTTTTAAGGATTAAGTATTGCGTGTATAAAAGGCTCAGACTAATGAGCACCACAGAGAAAAATGCCACAGAAATAAGGCTCCAGCATTCCTATGTGCCAGAGAATGGCCTTGGGAATCTGCCTACAGTTAGGGTTTTGGTCAGATTACATGTCTTGCAGGGTGATTGCTTTAACTCATCTATACCTGGGACACCTGGGATAACTGGTAACCACAAAAGCAAAGAATCTGCCTTTTTTGGAGATTGGTAACTTGCAACTAACTCTCCATATGCATGAACATTTTATGGGTTTAAAGACTCTTCTTGTTAAGTATGTGCACCTGTGTGAGGACGTATGTATTGTTCTGTTGCCTAACAGCCTTCTGTAGCTAATGATCTGAAGGGAAACAAATCAGTAGTGTACAGGAGAAGTGTACTGAAATGTATCAAGACACAAAAAGTATTAACATAGTCCAGCTCCTAAGAAGTATAACAAACAAAGCAGCCACAGCCCACATGTACTGGCTTTCTTGAAGCAGGTTTAAAATACGATGTGCTATCATGTCTTCTGAAAATGTCATGGCTCACATGGTAGTGATATTTTTACCTGAAAACTGAAGGCTATGGTTCTGGAAAACAACTTTAAATCTGCAACCCAAACAAGTTGCCTTTTCTGAATAGTCACTTCTTTCCTTATCAATCCCATTAAAACATAATTATTTAGAATATGTCAAAAGACCTTTAATAAGAGTTCTGTATTACATTCAAATGAATAACTTTTGGCCAGAGATAAATAGCTTTCTGTAGTCTCTAGCAAAAACAAGTCCTTCTATGTAACCTAGGTATTCTGTTGGGGAAAGAGGGAAAAGGAAGGGTGTATTTCTTTCTTCCTTATTTAAAACCCTACCATATTTAACTTATAGGCAAGTAAAACAAAAATGGGAATTTGGTGATGATCATATAAGATGCACTTCAAAGTAATGAAATTAAGGCTGCTGTTCATATGCTGGTGTGCTTTTTAGCGTCTTTCATCGTTCTGTTTGATCTTTAATTCTTGTATGTAAAATGCTACCTTCTCAAGAACCAGACTGAAAAAAAAAAAAAAATCTGTATTTCTCTTCTTTAGCAGGCTTCAACTGCAGAAGTACAAGTTGGGCCCATGAGACTGACACAATACCCAATTCAGGTAAGATGCTCTTTCAGTTTCTGAGTGAGCCAATTCAGTATTAATAGGTGAAGAAATTAAGGTTCAAACTCTATAGTTAACTATGATACTTTAATTTCACTTGTACAAGGACTGTGAGAGGGATAATATAGGTTTTGTGTATCTGATTGCTTGGGAAGATCTACAAGTAAATTAACTTGGTAAATAAGACCTTTAGATTTACATTAACATCCCCTCATTCCTTGTATCTGTCCTGCCAGTAGGAGTGTGAGTGTATGTGCATCAACCAGGGAAAGAACTGGCTCTATGGATATTTAAAACTGTTCAGTTTTGATATACCAAAGCTGAGAGCTTAATGAAATGTAGGTATATGTTCAGTTTTGCTGGGTTTTGCACAACAGGACAGAGAACTGTAACAGGACAGAGAACTGTGTTTTACAGACCACCAATCCAAGAAATCACCTCCAACGAGACAGATTCGAATTCAGCTAAGGAACAACAGCTCTTATCCATACAGGCTTCTTTTTCTGTACATTTTCTTCCTGTGATAGTATCAGATGCCAAGTGTTATTTTTTTTCAGCTTATAGTGGATGTTGGAACTCTCAGATTATAGGAAATTAAATAATTTTAGCTTTAACATTGTTGTAGTGATACATAATTCATCTCAATTAATTTATGGGTGGATTAATTCTGTAAAATACAGAGACGTTTAGTCACCAGTCACCCTTTCTGTGAAAAACCTATGTGTGGAAGAAAAGCATCATAAAGCTTTATATTTCTATGTTTTTACAGTCAGTCTTACTGATGACTCGATCTGATGAAATTACCTGTTTATATTGTAATAAGACTGTGGAGCAGTGACTTCAACAGTAGAACAACCTTCAGTTTTGCAGGGAATTTCAACATAGAAGTGTGGAACTTTTCACAGAAAAATGTTTTTAGATCATGTTCATCATCAAGATCTATTATCTTCAAGATAATCTTCATCTTCATCAAGATTATCAAGAAGATATTTAACAACTACAAATACTCTCAGTGCTTTTGTCAGGATATTACTTCGTAGAAATTGGATTTGCCCAAGGGAAAGTTGGATTTTTGTTGTTTTTAAAAACTGACATTCTTCTTGGTATCTTTTCAGATGGGGATGTTACTTTGTCTTTACATTTCACAACTGAGAATCTGTGTAAGAGAAGAATCTGTATTAAGCAGAAATTATTAAGTGAAATCATTAACTGAAGAATTTTCCTTAAAGATGTTGCCATACATTAACTTATTTACAGTTAAGTAAAACACTTCATGTAAACCCGCCTCGTTTGTTTGTGGAACAAGCCACATTACCTCAGATAATTTGGCAAGTAATGCACACATCCACACATTTAAAAAAATGTGTGCTAATCTTTTATTCCATCTTGACAATACAATTATGTGTTTTCTCTGTGCAGTGCAAACAGCTACTGAATATCACATTTTAAATGTCTATTTGTGGATGATTAATCATGTTTACAATTGTCTGAGAAGTTAAGTTCCATTTGTTAAAACAATTGCCACTGGGGCTTTTCTTAGCGAACTTCATTTTGTTCTGCTGTGTTTTATGCTGTTATGGGACACCTGTGCCAACCCCAAAATGGCACATATTTTTTGTCTGAGAAGTGACCTCACTTGTGCCTGTGACCTGCCATAAAACCATTTAATAGATTCCCCCCTGGACTTCATGACCATATATGTCAGAGTAAAAATCTGGTTTAGTTTGTACAGAATTGTGACCCAGGTGCTCCTGGCCTTAAGAGGCAAAGGGAAGAGTCCAAAGCAAACCAGCCAGCTCCAACCCTCCAAACATCCCATATACAGCTCACACAATTGCCTCAACTTTGTACCAAGGCTTGTAAACAGGAATGGTTAGAGTTCAGAAATTACCATGCTGAAAGTACACAAAAAATGTGCTTTTTCCAGGGGACACAGGAGATCAGTGGTTTTTATAAACAATTAGTGCACATAAAAAAGGTGGTGGATCCTCTTGCAGAAATGTTTGCTCATAAATGTTTGAACGTGTTCCTATTCAAATGCTGCATTTTCTCACCTTTTAGGACATTTCTTTGCCATCATCTCTCTCACAGCGTTGACACTCTGATCTTCCCTGATGAGCTGCAAATGAAGCATGATGATGCACAGCATTTCACTGTTCCCTCAAACCAATATAACAGGAGTATCTCTGTAACTTTATTCAGAGATACTATGTCTTTTCCACCTTGAAAGTCTCTTGCTGGGATATGATGATTTGAAAATAATTAAGTAGCTTATTAAGTTGCTGTAATTTTCTTTTTCCTTTTGGTAGCTTGTTTATCCTCAGCTGGCATTTCTTGAATTTCAAACTCTTTAAAGCAAATTCCTGTCCATTTTCTGTATTTTTATAATAATCTGGGAACAAGATGTGCAATAGTTGTGTGAAGCAAATACTTAGAAAGAGAGTAAAAATTTCAGTACATAACCAAAATTGGAAAGGCCTCTACAGAGAAAGTCCAGGGTATTCCTAAACTTGGGCAACAATGAGTAAAATGATCTTTTTACAGTAACATTGGCAAATCATGCAGCAAAAAAATAACTACGTGGAGTTTATTGGCAAGGAACACAGATTGAATTTAAGCATTTCCTTGATAATGTTGTTTATATGGATTATTATACTTTTGCCGTGACTTAGACAGCATTGTTCAAGTACACTTCTAGTTACGTTATGTTGTGATGATTTATAGTAAGCTCCATACGAGTGTTAGTGAGAAAGCATAGTAGTAATACTTTAAAACAACTTTTTAAGTTCATATTTGTGGAAGGATTTGTGTACTGATAATTAGCTACCAGGGAGAGATTGGATGTTTTAATTAAGCTCCATTATTTTAAAGCTGGTAAATTATTTCATTTTGCCATCCTTTATTTCCAAACTGGGAGTGCTGAGAGAAGGAAGGTATCAAAAAACACGCCACCCCCACCACCCTCAAATTTTCTTTCCCCATAACGTCCCAAACTAGGAACAAAATAAAACTAATGACAGTTGGAACCAAACAAAAAATTGTATCAGAGTAGAGACTTCACTTAGGAATCAGAAAATCTGCAGCTTGGCCATGTCACTGCTCTCTTTGATGGCTGGAAAACAACCCAGGAATTAGAAAGAGTGACAACAGTTACCTTGGATGTTAAATGTCAGTAAACCAAATTAGAAACCTTCCAATACATTGAAACTTTTGCCTTCTTAATATTTACAGAAATTGTGAGCATATAATTTTCTTCCATTGTTTAATGAACCTCTGACTGTCACAGTAACAATGATTGATTTTTTTATTGTTTAGAATACAACAATCCAGACAGCTAAAGATGAGAAGAAAGCTATTGTCACCTTTTCTAGCTTCTAGACTGATGATGTTGAAATTCATGTGCTGACACCACAGCTACATAAAGCAAGGTGGATAAAGGTTATTGGCCTTTCCTACAGACATTTGGAGCAAAATTTGGCATATTTTTCTTGAACACGTTGTTTCAGTAAAGTCAGGGGATGAGTTTTATTTGTGAAATGAACAGGATTTTGCTTTATACATGACTAATCTCTGGCTGCCGACTTTTTGTGCAATTTTAATAGCTGTGGATAAACTTTTGACTTTTTGAGGTCTTCTTTTTCACAGCATATTTGCACTAAATTAGCCCTTTTCTTCGTCTGACACATAGGGTAGCATGGTTGGTTATCAGTCGCTATGGTAAATATGTGCAGCTGTAATGGGGAATGTCTGCATGACTTGGATGAATAAATTAGACACTGTTAAATTGTGCATTATGGGGCAAGGATGAAAAATTTATTCTCTCTGAAAAATACTTTCTTTTTCATGAGAGGCATAGAAATACAGCTGTTTTCAGCTTCTATTCTGTGTGTCAGCTTGCAAACAGGCTTCCTACAGCATCTCCTTGATCTTTAGAGTGGCACCTCAGTTCACTTCCTGCCTGATCTTGTGGGAGCAGTTCCTTAAGTGTTCAGTTGAAATGTTAAACCTACTTTATATGCCTAGGGATGGTTTGGTACAATTTATTGGGTAAAAATTTCTCACATTTGAATATTTTTCCTCCTGTACATACCTGCTTGCCTGTTGTTCTTTTCAGCTTTGAAATAAAATTGGTTAATACCATTTTTTTTGTAATTAAAGAAGAAAGAACAAATAAAACTGTGTTAATTTTTTGCCCATGTCTTCAGGGATGATAAGTGGTAATTAAGGCAGCTGCATTTCAGACAGTTCATTACAATCAAAAGTGTGTGTAGCTGGGATGGCCTGACGAGAGTGGCAATGATGTTTGAACACTCTGGCTGGTTGCTGATTGAATTTGAGCAGGAGCTAGGAAAAAATCATCATGTGGCAAGTTGGTTTTGTCCTAAACTTTTAACAGTCCTTGTTTAAAACTATTAACTATTTATATAGTTAACTGTTGTTAACTATTGATTATCTATTGATAGCTGCTCTATCCATTAAGAAAGATGTACTAGTGCATCGGTTTTACAACCTGTGGTTTAAGCCTCCCACTTTTAAAGCAGACTCAATCTTCCAAAGTGCAGAAGTGTTTGTTAAGACTTGCTCCATGCAGAGGACTACTTTACTTTATGTGGTGCTTAATGTGGTGCTGCTGTTTTCCATCCCCTGCAGGTTTTGCTAATCTTTGCAAAAGAAGACAACCAAAGCAATGGTTTCTGGTGGGCTTGTGACAGAGCAGGATACAGGTGCAATGTTGCCTGGACTCTGGAATCAGCACTTGAATGTTTCCTGGATAAGCACCAGGAAATAATTGTTATAGATCACAGGAACTCCAAGTATTTTGATGCAGAAGATATCTGCAGGTAACCTAAAGCACCTTATGCTTCTTTTAAGCTTCAGATTACATTGTATGAAACCAACCTCCTGATTTTAAACCAAAAAATAGGGGGGAAAAAAAGATAAAAAAGGCAACCAAAAAAGGAACACCTAAAATTGTAGTAAAATGGACGTTTGGGGACTGAGGCCAGGAGGTTTGCGTACATCTGTAAGAGGATAACTGTATGAAAACTACACTATGCCAAAGCTGAACTGTAGAATTATCTCTAGGTCATGGGGATTCTATCAGAGCATAAGCCAAGGCTGTTGTGAAACTATTTCCTGCTGTGGGTGCTGCTTCTTTCCTGGCTTACTGCTGCAGCAAAATATGAAGCTACAGACTTCAAAGGAATGTGTTTGTTTGTCCACAAGGTCAGGCACTGCCAGTCTTCGCAAAAGTTTGCATCACGCTTCTGGTCCACATGGTTGTGTCTAAGCTGCTTTAAGATTACAAGTGCTTAGTATTGGGATCCTTGGCTAAAATACGCTGTTTCAGCTGAAGCATACCATTTGCAGTATACTGTGTTTCTAGTATGCCATGGGCTGAAATTTGCCATGTTTATGAAAAGGGGCATTTTAATGCTTAGATATTTGTGCTGGTCTAAGTTCTTCTGAAAGACCAACAGATAAACGTAGTTTCTTCAGAACAGTGTGATATGAGTGAAAAAACTTATCATTAGCCAGTAAAACACAAATGGAGTGTTCTTCTGATAGCAGGTCTTATCTTTTTTGGTTTCTCAATAGTATGCAACATGGTAAAATTTTATTTAGTATTTAATAAACTGTAGTCTTTTGTGATTTGCTATGCCCACTTTTCTTACTTTCATGTCTTGAAAACATGTCCCACCCTCTAAACAAAATTTTGCAATGTCTAGAAGGACAGTGGTAAATATGAGAGAGGGTAGGGATTGTTGTTTAAATTAGTCAAGGGCGTTGAAGATGCTTTGCGTGTACTGACCTTTCTCAGCTCACGCATTCAGGGCAGTCTGCCCCAGATAAGCTGAGTACACAGGGGAAACCTTTGCTAGGTCATAAGAGTGGGTCTGAAAAGCTGATGTTTGTACTCTGAGGTTTTGGAGCTTTTGCCTTCTTACCTGCATAGAGCAAAATGAGAAATCTGGTGGCAAAATGAAAATAGTTTGTCTAAATGGGGACAGTTCGGTTTGGCAGTGCACTATCATATTGTCTAGCCTCAGTGGTGTCTTTCAGTCCTGACTTTCATTTATATTTTCAGTGAAGGTACTCAGACCAATATTGAGAAAGCATTCAGTGTAACTGAGAAATTTTTGTTTCCTCAGGTCTATTCGTGCCACAGAGCTATCAGAGCATACTGTAATACTTGCTGTGGTTCCACGCACGTAAGTGTTATTGGTTTGTGAAAGATTTCATTTTACTTTATAAGAACAGCTATCTAATTAATCTATAACAGTTATTTAATAACAGAAAGTATTTTACTAGCAAGTCTTACAGAGTAAATGTAATCTTTTTCACCTGAAATAGGCTAGTGATTTATGTTTTATTTGAGTGTTTGATAACTTTCCTTTAGTGCTGACTAGAATTATCCCTGTCACCTTCATGTTGGGTTGTAAAGTGAGAATGTCAGACAGATATGTGTTTTTTTTCTAAGAGGAAAGGAAAATACAAATCCAAACCAGAAAGCCATGTATTACTTTCTAAAGGAAATAACTAGATAAATAACAAGCTGTTGTTTATTGAACTGGGTGATGGGGCAAACTTCAGTCCCGTTATGCTAAATTCACCAGAATGTTGTTCTTAAACCCTTATTCAGTAATTCATAACCCATGCATTTAGGAAGAATTCTTACTGGCTTAAATATATATTTATCAAATATCTTCAAATACTGTTGTTAGAACTCCTACACACTACTGAATCCATTGCCATTTTCATTCATTTCCTAGATCAATTAAAATATTAGGAAATAGAGTGGCAGGAGAACTATTACTACTAAGATTTGAAAATCAACTAAATTTGCTGCTGACCAAGATTTTACAACTTAGCTTCACCTTTATCTTAATAACATTTTATTAGATTATTTCTCATAGGATAGCACAAAATGTCTTTTTTATCTCCTTCATACTTTTTTTTGCAATCCCCTTTTGTGTATGTGAAGAGATACAGGACTTCTCTGAAGGATCTGTCATGTTTGCTGTAGGAGTAACTATCAAGCTGTGTAGAAGCTTCAAATACCTATAATAGAAGACTGTAGCACCAACTTCTGTAACAGTATGATTTTTTGTATGTACTTAAGGAAAAAACTCTTCTCACTGAGTTCATTATGTTTAGAGAACTATGTCAGATTCATGCCATCTAATCCTCAAGTGTTGTGTCCCCTGTATCAATGACCTGGACAAGGGGATCAAGTGCACCCTCAGTCAGTTTGCAGATGGCACCAAGCTGGGTGGGAGTGCTGATCTGCTGGAGGGCAGGAAGGCTCTGCAGAGGATCTGGACAGGCTGGATCATGGGCTGAGGCCAGTGGGGTGAGGTTCAACAAGGCCCAGTGCCGGGTCCTGCCCTTGGGTCACAACAACCCCAGGCAGTGCCACAGGCTGGGGCAGGGTGGCTGGAAAGGAGCTGGGGGTGCTGGTGACAGCGGCTGGACATGAGCCAGCAGCACCCAGGTGGCCAAGAAGGCCAATGGCATCCTGGCCTGGATCAGCAATGGTGTGGCCAGCAGGAGCAGGGCAGGGATTGTCCCCCTGTACTGGGCACTGGTGAGGCCACACCTGGAATCCTGTATCCAGCTCTGGGCCCCTCGCAACAAGTACATTCAGGTGCTGGAGCATGTCCAGAGAGGGGCAGCAGAGCTGGTGAAGGGTCTGGAGCATGAGTCCTGTGAGGAGTGGCTGAGGGAGCTGGGGATGTTTAGCCTTGAGAAAAGGAGCTTTAGGGAGACTTTGTTTCTCTCTACAAGTACTGAAGGGAGGGTATACTCAGGAGGGGGTCAGCCTTTTCTCCCAAGTATCAAGGGATTTGATCAGAGGAAACGGACTCAGGTTGTGCTAAGAGAGGTTTAGATTAGGCATTAGGAAAATTTTCTTCCCTGAAAGGGTTGCAAGCGTTGGAACAGGCTGCCCAGGACAGGGGAATCGCCCTCCCTGGAGATATTTAAAAGATGTGTTTATGTGGCACTTGGGAAATGGTTCACTGGTGGGCTTAGCATTGCTGGGTTAAAGGTTGGACTCGATGATCTAACAGTCTTTTCCAACTTGAATAATTCTGTGGTTGTGTGATTTTGTTTTGTAGATCTGCTGACCAAGAAGAGACTTCTGTTCTCCCCCTTCTTGATGCAGGCTTTGATAGGGTATGTATAAATTGCCTGTGTAATTTAGGAAACATAGTAGCTTCGTAAATTACAGACACTTGTTCTTCCTCAAATTGAAAATTACACATCCTTTTCTGTCAGAAATTTATTGATAAGAAACCAGTGGCAGTTGATTTGGTTTTCTTTTCAAAAGTATTCCAGAAGCATACGAAATGAGAAGCTCTGTGATCTAGGTAGTCCTTTCAGAATAGCATCTGTGCTGAGATTACCTTCCTGTGGTCTGGCTGGGTAGTGGGTGGGTTTTGTTTAAGACTTCACTAAGAAACAGGGGTGGGAGACTCTGGTTAATATATCACAGCATGCTGACTCTTCACCCAGTCCCCTCCCTGTGTCTGCTGGGATTGCTCTTCTAAAGGGACTACAAACCTGGTCCAGCTCATGAAGAAGATTTTTTCCCCCATAATGTCTGTTATGTTGGTTTGCACCAATTCTTCTCAGTACAGAGTTAGAGACACTCCTGTACCAGCTGCAGAAGGGAAGATAACTGTTCATACTGTTTCTCAAAGGGCTTTGTAGGAGAGAGCAGAAAGGCAGGAGCTCTCAGCTCTGAAAATCTAGGTTGCTTACCCTCTCCCAGCCTTTGTGTGAGTGGCTTTGGATGGCTATTAATGTTATATTGCTCTAAAATAAATCAGCTACATTTTTTAAGTTAGCCATTCATAAGGAAGGATGTGTACTTAAGCAAAAGAAGCACATCTGGAGAATTAGTCAGAATTAACTGTATATATTTTTTTAAATATATATATATTTAGGAAAATTAACTGTAGTAAGGAAAATCAGGGAACAGATGGAATTAACCCAGGCAAAATCTCATTCTCCTATGCTCATACTGAGTCCAGTGTCTGAGCCAACTCACATTCAGCCCAAGTTTGTTTATACAGCAGAACATGAACCTGAATTACATTTTTAGATGATCTCCCAAAAAAAGAGGTATAAGATCTTGCCTGTACTGCAAGTGTACTGTGGGGCCAAAGCATTTCTAAAGCACTTAGATGCTCTGAAAATTGGAAATGTGAGTCTAAGAGAAAGGTCAGCCCAAGAATGCCAGAGTTTTATTAGTGTAGTTTCTCTCTCTCTCTCTCTCTCTCTCTCTCTCTCTCCCTCTTTCTCTGGCTTAAATATTTTTCAAAGAAAAGTTTATTACTTCTCAGGTCTACTGTTTCACTTGAACACAATGCAGGGCAATGTGTTTTGTAAGCTAGATTAAAACTGTAGGTGTAGTACTGAGCAAAGTCCGAGGAGACTGTGTCTGTGAGACACAACTCAGTGATACTCTCTGCCTTGGAAAGAAAAATCTTTTTGCACCTGACAGCTGCACTAACTACTCCCTCTTGCTGTCCCACATTTATCAGAGAGCTTGCATAATTCCCTATTGGAATTATTTTCAAGACTTTGAAATACATCTGATGTCAAAGTTTCTTTATTGCTGTGGAGTGGACATAGGAATTATTTTTGCTTGGATGGGGATCAGTAGGGACGAAATCCATTACCACACAAAGATTAAAAAAAAAACACCTCTTCAGACAGAGAGGTGGTATTTGCAGGGAGTCTCTTCCTCAGCAGCAAAAATGAAACTTATTTTTGGAAAATTGTACCTGTTTAAATCATAAGTTTTTCTTTATGCTGACTTATTTGTTTTTTCTTCTTTCTTCTCTAGAAAGCCTATTTTATTACATCTGATTTTCCCTCTATGTTGTTAATAGCTTTTGTGTTTGTGTATTAATGCTGTTGCTAATCCAGTACATTAATTATGCTGATTTTTTTTTCTCTTAGCCTCATAAATCTAATAGTGGTGGCCTACTTAGGATGGGCTAATTTGAATAAGCAATTTAGCTTCCTGACTGATTTTAGCTATAATTTAAATCAGCAAACATGAGATCTTAATGTTTGCAGTTACTGAATTACAACCTTGTCTTGTATTTTGAACTTCTTTTCCTAAACAAATGTTGATTCTCATTGACCAGATACTATTAAAACTTACTAGATTGGAATAAAAGAAGTCTTTAATATTAAAACAAATTCTTATTGCTAAGCAAAAAAGAGGTTGCATTCCTGCTAGCTTATAACTCTTGTGGGTTGTACTAAGTTCTGTATAGAACAGTGGAATCCCATTATAATGAAGTAAAAAATAATTTAATAGTATGTGTTACTTAAATCAAAATGTACTGCATAAATACAAAACTTTTTTAAAATAAAATGTTTTGTCTGCCTTCTAGTATCTGTGAGTTCAGAGATCTTCTTATTCTTGTGTCACATTAGAAGCATAGATTAGAAAAAGAAATGTTTCCTGCTATTTTCATGTCCCAGTTGATTTCTCAGTTTTGAGTCAGCCAGCAAATGACCAGCATCAGCACTATGAACTTAGATAAAGTGATTCTGTACATCAACAGAAGACTATACAACAGTTAGAGCCTGGTTAGCATTTTGATAAGCTGCATTTCATGACTCTTAGCAAAAGGTTTGTACCAAGAATTTTGTCAGTGAACAGCAGTGCTAAATTTTTTTCCAGTAAAACACACTACTGTAAAATTCAGTTTATAAAGAGCCTTAGTATATTCCAGTAAGTCTGTTTCATAAAATAGGTTGCCATCATGGATAAATTTTATATTGTTGATAGAGTTGTTCTTACTGTTTTAAATTTAGCTCAGATGTAATTGAATATTTAAAAGAGCACCCAAAACCTGAAAATCTAAGGCTACACTGCTGTAGAAGAGAAGTTTGGTTGCAGGCAGTTTGATATGCAAAAACACAACATTGTTTGCACCTTTGCTTTTGCCAACTTTATATTGTACCTTTTGTTTTCCCATGCATTCTGTAGCATGGGAAGTGAAAGTTACAGAAATATCTTAAGATGTCAGCATTAAGGAGTGGAACAGATCCATGCCAACAGTTGTTTTTAATTTTACTTTTGTTATGTTTTGCTCACAACTTGGAGTTAAGCCACTGGTCTCCAAAACACAGTTTTTCATACAGGACAGAAGCACAGATTTCTTGAAGGCTGTTCTTTGGAGGTTTGCATGCTACCCTGGACTGTGCATGCAGCTGTGCTGTGAGAACAAGTGACAACACAGGGCATTTCCTATGATTGCTAAAGTCAGTGCATGTGATTGAACAATGAACTTTAACTCAAGTCAGAGAATCTTCTTATTTTGTAGCAACATAAAAATTGTGATTTTGGCAGGACCAAGCAAAAGACCTTTTAGACTTAACAGGTAGAGATCATTCCCTCCTGTCTGGAGTAAAAGTTTTTCACTGTGGTCAGATGCTTCTTACTTTATATACTTTTGTGCACTTCTGAATTCTCAGTGACAGCTCAGTGAGATTACTTGTGAAGCCAAGTTACTTCACTTTTGGAGCTTTAGCTGCAATACTTGCTTGGAAACAAATACAAATGCCAAATATATTTTTCTTTTTCCTTTTTTTTTTTTTTTTTTTTTTTTTTTTTTTTTTTTTTTTTTTTTTTTAGCATGTATGTTTTAAGTTTCTAAGGTTTTCCATTTCCATTCTGAATTAAGGATAGATGTTCAAAATAAAACATCAAGGCAGTACTGTTTTTGTGTGAGACTGTGTTTGGGGATTTTTTAGAGTATCTGGTTGGTTACTAAAATCAAACAGGAAAATCCAGTAAAGGAATTAGCATATTTTTATACTTGCTTTGTATTTAGATATTTGTGTTGTCTTAAAAACTAGAAACTCATTCCTGAGGAAAAGGTTATTCTTCTCAATACAAAAGGTACAGCAAAGCTCATTTCTACCAGAAAAGAAAGTATGGTTGAGGTTGGAAGGGACCTCTAGAGGTCTTGCCCAACCTCCGTGCTCAAGTAGAGCCCCCTAAAGCAAGTTAAGGACCATGCCACACAGCTTTTTAACATCTCCAAAGATGGAGATTCTGCAGCCTCTCTGGGCAACCTGAGCCCAGGTTACCCTCACAGTAAAAAAAAAAGTGTTGCCTGATGTTCAGGCTCCCTGCAACTCCTTTGCTTCTGTTTGTGCCCATTGCCCCTGGTCCTATCACTGGGCACCACTGTAAAGAAGCTGGCTCTGTCTTCTTACAGTCTCCCTTCAGATATTTTTATACCTTGATATGTTGTTCTCCACTTCAGCATTCTCCTTTCCAGGCTGAAAAGTCCCAGCTCTCTTGGCCTGTCTCACAGCAGAGGTGCTTCATCACCCTTGTGGGCCTCTGCTGGCCTCATGCCAGCTCTCTTTAGAAAGTTAAAGTTTTAGATGCAGAAACAGAAATAACAGTTTAAAACTATTCCAGCCTATTTCATGCGCTCTTGATTTGTCTTCCAGCAATTCATGGAGAACAGCAGTGTAACTGCCTGTTACAATGAGCTGGTTCAAATAGAACATGGGGAAGTGCGATCTCAGTTCAAATTACGGTATGTAGAAGTGTGAGAAACTGTAAACATCAACCTCTTGGTCTAAATAATTGTATCATGTTACTTACTGCTTCTTCCCAGCTAGCATATGTGTGCCTTGCATCTGTATGTTAACTAATACACTACACTTTTATATTTTCTCCTTCTGTGTTCTTGTGAAAGACAAAATCAGTGCCTTAGTGACTGGTACCCTGAGAAATTTTGGTCACTGTAGATGTGGGCTGCAAATTTACTGTGATGATAAAACTTTACAAAGTCATTCTTGATCTCGTGTGTCTGAGCTTTCCTATTCAGAGGCTTGAACTGAATGTTGTCTTGATTCAGCTCTGAGTTTTTATTTTCTTGTTTGGCCAAGACTTGGCAGGTCAGGAGCACAGTTTTATATGTTAGTGATAAGTTAAATGATGTTCATTCCCACATGCACTTTTTCTTTAATGTGACTAATTCTGTATTTAATATAGGTGCTTTTGCATGCATGTAGATATTTTGGCAATGCAACCATATGAAACTATAGGAAAGAAATGCAGAGAAGGGGCTGTTCTCTCTATGGCATAAATTAATTCCAGTTCCATCTACAGAAAATACTATCACTTTTCTGCAGGTTTCAGTGTCTCTGTTTCAGAAGTTTATTTTTTCTAAGATTTCTTTGCAAACTGATACCAAAGTGACTTTACATTTTGAGTGATTGCATATTCATGCATGCAAACTGCAATGACAGTAAAACTCCAGGGAAAAAATTGAATTTTGGTTTACACAATTTTAATAGTTGTTTTCTAAAACTCAGCAGGAATGTCTTCCCCTTACCTCTGTCTTATTAGGCAGATGCCATTAAAAACTAATCAGAGCTGCTACGGGTCATGACATTCAGGTATTATTTTTTTCTTTCATTTATGTGGTTTAATTAAGTAGTGCTGCACTGCACATCTGTGCTGCTAGTTGATGATCTGCAGGTCTTCTGTACAGCTTTGTAAAAGTGCAAGGGAAGAGAATGCAGAAAGTTAGTTGATAGCATTAAACTCAGGACATGGCACATGTTCAGACATAAGAGAAATGTGATGAAAAAGTAGCACCAGCCCCAGAGAGCAGAGAGTAGATGAGGTCATGTCAGTGGTCAGAAGTGGTTTTCCATTCCTAGCATGGACTCCACTTTTCCACATAGCTGGTTCTGGTTTGAAACTTGGTTGGACATCTGTGTGCTAATTAAAGAGGATATGGGCCATTTAAACTTGTAATTTTGCTGGCTTGCTTGCCAGATCAAATGAAAATACTAAGCCTTGAATAGTGCAGACATATCTGTGTGTTTTCTTACAGAAAGTCTGTGTAATTACGTTTGTTAGCAGCTGATGTACCAGACAGGCATCTATCACTGAGATAAATTAGTTCCTTCACACAGCACAAAATCACACTTGGGAACCAGCTTGAATTGCTAGAAAATCACATATAAAATTACACTCCAAGCTCTTTTTGTTATATGAGCAGAAACACATCTGTCATCTTCTGTATAAAACACTTTTTTCTTACAAATCTTCATCCACGTGGCTACATGTCTGTGTTTCTTTGTATGTCTCTTTGTGTATCCTATTTTGTTTTGAGTTACTTCCATAAGCAGAAGTAGTGATGTCCTGTATTTCTTAATTCTCTAGTCACTGGTACTAATTCAAACCCTACTATGCAGCCTGGAAGCAAGCTGTTCCTTTTAGGTAATAACTGTGTACAGGAATGTTTATGCATGGTGCATTTTAGCTCCCTGCAATGAGAGTTATATAGAAGATAATTAGTTTGTCTTCAGACCAAATCAGAGATGAGGTACTGACATCTATCAAAGCAAGTATGACTGAGTTGTTTCATCTAGTACTCGCTCTTCCGGGCCATGGTAGGGTCTTGGAAATACATGATCTTTATGTCCCTTCCAGCCCAAATCTTCCTATGATTCTATGAGATACACATTTTTCCCAAGTGTCAGAAGCCTATATTAATGTTAATGCCATCCTGTGTAAATCATAATTTAAGCAATTTGAATTATGTATGAAGAAAATAAGGCTTTTGTTTTCCTGCATTTGTTCAAGGATAGCCCTGAAAAAAAATGAGTAACAAAGATCATCTGGGTCCTGAAAGATGAGGATGTATGGAAATCAAGTTACTGCATTATTACTTGGAAGAAGGAAAATTGGTATTTTTTGGACTGAACTTTGAGATGGCTTGAATTGTTTCCTTTGACTGTGTTGTATTACAGTTTCTTTGATAGTGCCAATCTATTTGCTGTACTGAAAACTTTCTATATATCTGCTGTCATAACTTTTGTGTTTCCAATCTTTAATGATCACAAAACCTTCTGATGTAATAGTAATGTGTTATTTTTACTGCTAATTGTTGGTTCCTGCTGTTCAGAGCATGTGTGTAGATGCAAGCATATTCTTAACGTGCTGCAGCACCTATGAGCACATTTACAATGTAATCTGCAGTAAAAGCACGTTAACAACAGGGATATTTGAGGCTGGATGTTCTGAAAAAGTAATAATAAAGACAGTGACATGGTCTAGTCAAAACAACTGCTACTTTGTGGTTCATCTATCAATAAGTACAATTTAATCACGTATTTATGGTGAACAAAATGTTCTAACAACAAAACTAATGTGCTAATCATTTGCTACTTTCAGGGCTTGTAATGCAGTGTTTACGGCATTAGACCATTGTCAGGAAGCTGTAGAAATAACCAGTGAAGATCATGTCATTCAGGTAGGGGGGGAAATGTTAACTTTTTAATAGAATTTGAAAAGAGGAACCCCAAAGAGATCTTGGCTCAGTAGTTCCTGTTCTATATCAGTATTTTAGTTTTGTTGCCCATTAGAAAGCCTTGTGCAATGAACTGCTTAATTTCTCATTGCTGCACACTGATGCCTGCTGAATTTTTCAGAGTTTTCATTCTGTAACTTCATTGAGATGATAGTTTTCAGTAATGTTGTTTCTGGTAAAATCTGCACAAGTTCTCTTTCTGTGCCTTCTGATAGATTACATACTGCCTTCTCTGTTCAGCCTCTTACTTGAATAAAATGTTTCACCATTACATAGTATTTTTATATGAGAAGCACTGAATTGTAGGGATGTGTGGTTGTGGCTTTAGCATGTAACTTATCACACTTTGATACTTATATATAACTTACTAGCCTTTAAATAAGTTTTTTATATTGTCCTAATGTACCTTTGTTTTGGCAGTATGTTAATCCAGCCTTTGAACGGATGATGGGGTACTGCAAGGGAGAACTTATAGGCAAGGAGCTTACTGAACTACCTAAAAGTGATAAAAACTCTGCAGACCTTTTGGACAACATAAACACATTTATTAAAAAAGGAAAGGTAAGCAAATAAACCAAACTCATGTGAAATTGCGATGGAGTTCTATTCTGATTTGGTTTTTATTGCTGTAGGTTTAAGAACACAAGATGTGTTCTTCATGAGTACACATATAAGACCAAAATTACGTTTCTCAGATGTTTAAGCACAACAGCCTATGCCACAGACAAGTGACTACAGATTTCATTAGCTTTGCTTTTAGGATCTGACGGAACTCCTGCTGATTTGCTGGCTTAAGATCAGTATCAGAATGTTTTCTGTGTTTCTGTTTTGCTTAGAGCCCATGGAGCTTTTGTTAGATGGACTGTAACAGTCTGTCCCTCAGTCAGTCTCTCAGGTGGCTGAATCATCCAACCAAAATGCGTAACTTCCATCAAACAGCAGAGCCTTCACTGACTGCATACTTAAAGCACCAAAAAAGTATTGGCACCCAGTGGGGTGCCAATTGCTTTCCTAATAAGTATAGTTAGAATATCTCCAGTGCACTATGAACTCCTGTCCGTGTGGTGATGGGCCTGGCAATACGTTCCCCTAATACATGCAACAGTCTCTTATCCCATGTCCCCTGGGTTGCAGAAATACCTGTTGCTCTTCCCTGTCTCACGTTCTGCTTCAAGACCTTTGGGGAGTTCTTGAACCATTGAGTCATGTCCAGCAATGATCTGAGTTTTGTGAGTCACTGTCTGGAGTTGTTTGCAGGTTCACCTTGGTTCATTAGCAATACCTACAGGCCACTCCTGCTGTGCTCCTCCTCATTTATATGGGCTGCCCAGCAGCTAGTACTGTCTACTCAAAGGTATCTTCTACCCATTTTCCAACTTCATCCTACTCTGCTGCCTGGTACTTCCCTCCTTAAGATCTTTCCTCCTTGAGGTTAGTTGAAGGAAATCTTTAGATCAAGGACTTTTGAAATTTAGCGTATATATTGCATGATAGCTGACAGCTTCAAAGCCAAATGGTGCTTGGGCTCATTTCTGCTGGTGCCAAGGGATATCCTCTGGATGAATTGCAGCCACTGCTCCTTATGGTGGCACCTAGCAAGAATGTTTGTCATCTCTTTAAGTAGATGATACCTAATTTTCCTTGTCAAAAATGTAAAGTTCCATGTAAAAAAATACCTTTTCCCAAGAGGAACATAATTATACTGTCCTTATGTTAAAGGTGCTGCTCTCCATTGGGTGAAGAGTTGCTGCTCACTCTCTCTGTGTTATATTTAAGAGTATATTAATTTTATACAATTTTTAAAAAGACAACCATGAAATAAAAATAATAATTTAGTACATAAGGACTATGCAGTAATAAGCAAATATTTGACTGCAGGTTATGTATGCTCAGATGCTGTCTCTGTTTTGTGTGTTTGTTTAGGAATGGCAAGGAGTTTACTACGCAAGAAGGAAATCAGGAGACAGTATCCAGCAGCACGTGAAGATAACACCTGTGGTCGGTCAAGGAGGGTAACTAACTTGTCTGGAACATAATTGCTTTCTGGGTTTTAGGGCCTTCTCTCTGCTTTCTGCATCTGTAAGTTTGACATGAACTTCCATGTATTTAGCAACTGGGCAACCCCCCTGTTTGTGTGTGTGCTTGTATGTGTTCCCACCTTCGCAGTTTAGAACAGACGCATTGCCAAATTCAGATCCCAGAATGTGCAGAATTCCTGGGCCAACAGAAGGATCAGGTGTCCTGCAACAAAAATCTCAATGTTACACTGAAGGAAGGCTTGTCACCCAGTTGTCTTGCTGGTGTTGGGCTTGGTATTTGTTTTCCTGAGGGAGATCTCTCCTTTAGAAAATAGTGATGTATCACTTCATTTCTGTCTTTACAATGTGATATGGTAACAAGTGATCATTTCTGTTGCTAGGAAAATAAGACACTTTGTGTCCCTCAAAAGACTGCATTGTACCAATGAAAACAACAAACAGGTATTGTATTTCTTTCATGTGATAATTTTCATAGCTTTTAGTGAACTGATATTTTTTCACTTATAAATTTTTCCAAGAAGATGTAATCTATATTGTCAATGAGATTCTCACTGATTGTTGGAGCAAGCAAGAAAATTTCACCATTTGCATACATTAGTCTCTGAGGACTTCTGAGTAGAGGAAGACCATCTTTCATTTTCTGGAGCATGGATATGACAGTTGAGTCCATGATACTGTGGAGCAATACAAACCACAGTTCAAAGGGAGTTCAGAGCCTGTTTTGTAGGGCTGTTCTTGCCGTTCTGATCTGGTGTATTTATGCCAGCTAATGATCCATGCTCAGTGGTCCCAGGGTTTGACAATGTGTGGTACTTACATGTAGTGTAGCCCGCATGCTGGCCCTGAGCCTTCACACGCCTGCCAGAAGAGCTGCTGTGGAAGGGTGCAACTCAAGCCATGACCCCAGTAAACCAGCAGCAGTGGCAGAGATGGGTCTCTGTGGTTCAGACATAAATCCACACCAGCTGCTCCTGCAACAAACCTGGTGGTGTGGGGAGCTGTTTGCTCTCATCTTCTCCTGGCTTCCTCCTCCTGACGGTGTCTGAGGCTAATTATCATATCACATACTTTGCCCCAGAAATACTCTAGTAAGTGCCATGCTGGGTAAAGAAGTCTGGACTTTTGTGAGCAAAGGAGTGAAGCCTGTCTTTGGCATGTGGTCTCTAGGGGTGAGATAGAGAGCGGCTGGAGACATTTTAGACCAAGCATGTGCTCTGTAAATAGGATGTTTCCATGTCATTTAGGGGAGGGGTTGTGTATCTTGTTTTATTTAGAATTTTATGTGCTTTTATCTGTGATGTGGATAAAGACACTTAGGCAGGAAGAGTATTTAGAAAGTCCCTAGTATGTCTAGTTGCCCCTTCTTGAGTTTATAATGAGTTTACATTCAATACTGAATATAAACACATTATTGGAAAACCACTACTTCTGAAAGAATTTCATAGGTGGTAGCATATGACTGTTGAAACCATCCTCATTGCACAAGTTTTTGTGGAGGTAGGTAGAAACAAATCAAGGAGAACTCTGCATAATTCTTGGAAGAACTTTGCATATCTATCACTGAAAAATAATACTCATAGTATTTTAAACTGACTTCATTTTTGAACTAAAACACGTATTTTAGCATTAGCAGCAAAGTATCATTTACAGTCACAGGATGTTTTAAAATGCTCAGGCTAGAGTGCAACAGAGTTTTTAAATAAAAGCAGTGATAAAGTTGCATGTATTTTTAATTAATTGTTTAAACCGCATAACTGTTGTTTCATTTATAGCTGCTTTGATGTTGATTTGAAAGTAAGACGTAATCTAATGGCTTTTTCTATATTATACAGATGCTGAAAGACTGGTACAGCGAGGTGCATATATGATATTCTTAATGCAAGATAATAAATATTACAAACTTGTATCCCTATGTAAAAAACAGCAGTAGGAATATAAGAAAAAAGTAATTTTTTTCTTCTTCTTTGCCTCGTAGATTGGACTGCTTAAACCAGTAAGAATCATGCAATCATGGATTGATTTGACTGGAAAGGCACCTTAAAGATGACCTTTCCAACCCCCTTGGAACAGGCAGGATCACCTTCCCCTAGACCACGTTGTTCAAAGCCCCACCCATCCTGGCCTTGAATTTTAGGGACAGGGCATCCACAACTCCTCTGGGGAACTGTTCCAGTGTCTCACTACCCTCACAGTAAAGAATTTCTTCCTGATAGGTAGTTGAAACCTTCTCTCTTTCAGTTTAAAACCATTGCCCCTTGTCCTATCACTACACACCCTTGTAAAATTTCCTTTTACTTTCTTGTAGGCCCCTTTAGTAATTGGAAGGTGCTAAAAGACCTCCCAGAGTCTTCTCTTCTGCAAACTGAGCAACAGCAGCTCTCTTATCCTTTTCACACAAGAGAGGTGCTACAGCTCTCTGGTCAGTTCTCTGGCCCTTCTCTGGATCTGCTCCAGCAGGTTCATGTCTTATGCTGGAGGCCCCTCCAGTGTGCTGTGGCCCCTCAAGCAGTTGTGACACCACAAAGCTTGGTGTCATCAGCCAGCCTGCTGATGGTGCACCTGATCCCACTGTCTGTGTCCCTGACAAAGATGGTACGTAATCCTGGCCCTAGTGCAGACCCGCGAGGAGCACCGCTCGTCACTCCTCTCCACCCAGACTCCTGGCCATTGCCACAACTCTTTGAGCAGGAGCATTCAGGCAGTTCCTTATCCACTGAGTGGTCCATCTGCCAAATCCAGGTCTCTCTACTGTAGAGTCAAGGGGGTGTGTGGAAGCATCAAATGCTTTTTGTGCAGGTCCAGTAAGATGACATTCCCTTATCCATGTGTGGTAGGAGGCCACCAAACAAGTCAGGCATGATTTGCCCTTAGTGAAGCTGTGCTTGTCAGCAATTATCTTCTTATTTTCTATATGCCTTAGCATAGTTTCCAGGAGAATCTGCTCCATGGATTGCAGGGCACAGAGATGAGACTGGCCTGTTGTTCCCTGGGTTTTCCTCTTTCTTTTCTAATCTTTAGAAATGATAGTTAAGTAAGTTTCCCCATTTCCAGTCACTGGAAACTTCACTGGACTGCTAGGACGTCTCAAATCTGATGGATAGCAGTTTAGCCACTTCCTCCACCAACTCCTTCAGGACTCACAAATGCCGATCAGGTCCTGTGATCTTGTGCACCTTCAAGTTCCTTGGATTTTCCCAAACCTGATCTTCTCCTACTGTGGGTGGTTTTCATTTTCCCAGTCCCTGCCTTTACCTCCTGTGACTGGGGAAGTGCATGTAGCTGGAAGACTTGCCAGTGAAGACCAAGGCAAAAGAGTCAGAGAGTACCTCAGCCTTCTATGTCTTCTTCTGTCCTAGATAACCACATCTCCTGTTTCCTTCCAGAGAGGGACCACATTTTCCCTAATCTTTCATTAATTCACCAAGGTACCTACAGAAGCTTTTCTTGTCCTTTATGTATCTGGCCAGATTTAATTTTACCAGGCTTTAGCTTTCCTAACTTCATCCCCGGCTCTTCAGAATTCTCTGTATTACTCCCAGGCTATCAGTTCTTGTTTCCACTCTCTGCTTACTTCTTTTGTTTTTGTCAACAAGTTCTTTGTTCATCCACACAGGCCGCCTGGCATTTCTGCCTGGCTTCTCTTTGTTGTGAAGCATCACTCCTGAACTTGGAAGAGGTGATCCTTGAATATTAACCAAGGGTTATGGGTTCATCTTCCCTCCAGGGCTTTATCCCATGGCACTCCACCAGCAGGTTCCTGAAAAGGCCCAAGTCTGCTCTCCTGAGGTCATGGTAGTGAGTTTATTGTGTGCCCTCATCAATACCCTGAGGATCTTGTACTCCTCCATTTCATGATTGCTGCAGCCCAGACTGCCCTTGAACTTCTTATGCCCCATGAGCCTCTCCTTGTTAGTGAGAAAAAGGGAAGTTAAGAAACAAGGACTTGTGTCCAAGGCAACATTCATATTCTCCTGTACTGCTGGAAAGTATCACCCATTCCTTTTAGTACTTTAGTCTTTTTAGTACTGGTTCATGAGAAGCTACTGGTAAATTAAGCACTATAGACCTGGGAAGATTTACGCATTTGGTGATCCCAGGGAATATGGGAAAGGTTCTCCACAGATACAGAGGTCTGCCACCATGGTTAAAGACTACAGCCTAACAGAAAGTATGGTCTGTGGAGATTTAAGGTCCCTTGGGAAAAAACAAGGTGTATTTGATTAAACTATGTAATTGTTCTGTTTCACTTTTGTCACAGAAATATCTCATGCCTGTAGGAGATCCTGGATAATGCAATTTTCGTAATATCCATGCCTTAATACTTGCAGCAGTAAAACTTCTCCTTACACTAAAAAATATTAGGTTCCTTTTCAAGCCACAGATAAATCTTTATGGAAAGATAAAAGGAAATCAAATGAAATATTTAGCTAAGTTAAAAGCTATCATAATTCAAATTTTGGCACAAATGTCTAATGTTTCACTCAATCAAAGTAATTTTAAAAGCTTGATCTCAGCATTCAGACTGTATATGTTGATTTCAAAACATCCTTATATCATTACACACTGTTTCACCTTAAAAAAAGTATATGTGTTTTTTGCCAATACCAACATCCTCTGTAAGGTATATCAGAGACCACTGATATTTCCATGCCAGATTTATCACATAGAAAAACCTAGCATGTTAAATTTATGCATGGAAAAAGAAATATCTAAAAGAGCATTAAGCATTCTTCCAGTGAAGATTTATGAATGGGGATTGACTTTCATGTGACTATTCCCGTGTGCTGAGCCTAGGTAATTATTAATGCTGCCATTGTCAGTTTGAGACCTGGCAGGATAGAGTCCAGTGTTTTCACATTCATAAATTTACAAGAGGTGTTGTTTCTTTCAAGAACATATTGACCCAAGATTAACTGTGTAACTGCCCTCATAACTTACCTTACATGGCTCTTTCAGGACATGCCTGCAGAAGGGGAAGAGAAGTATTCAGAACAGAAATGTGGTTTATTTTTTTAGTAAAGTACTTGGAGGACTGTGCCTATGTTTCTGCCAGTTGTGCAGTAGACAGAGATATATCCATTGGCTTTGAGAGAAGCTCCAGGATGAGGCCAGAACAAGCAGTTCAGATGCCTTGTGTCACTGTACCATATTTGATGAGATTTCCTTAACCTTGCTCTGTTTGGATGAGACTATTTCTCTGAGAGTTTCTACGTGATTACAAGAGAGGTGTTCAAGCTTTTAAAAATTTTTTGGATGAAGAGTCAGTTCTTACACTCCCCTGAACAAGATTTATATGGAGCATGAGCAAAGGGTTTCCCTTTCCTGTTTTTTTAATTCGTTACAAAAAGCCATGCCTGAATTTTGTGGGTTTTTATTCCTTTCCATTTTCTTCTCTTCTCCTTTCACCCTCTGTCTCTCCCCCCCACAGCAGAAAGGAAGAAATGAAAAGTGTGCAAGAATGACAGAAAAGAGAATTTGTATCATTCCTTTCCTTTCTTTCCTGAATAATCCCCATGAGGACCCTGCAGAATGCACTGTCACAAACTGATACAGACACTAAGAGCACACAAGTACAACCTAGTTGTACTCTCCTTTTAACTGACAAGTTGCAACCATGGATTTCATGCTTCCATGCAATCCAGTGCTTTGCTACAGGCAGGTGATAGATTTGGTCAGAGGAACCAGTCACCATATGACAGTAATGGACCCCTAAATATTATGTGTACTGAATAATTTGTAATTACAGTGCCAAGCATTGACAATTATTCATCTGAAGTAAGAGGGTATGTGTATCTTCTCAAGTGGCTGCAGTAAAAAAAGCAAGCATTATTCCTAGTATGCATTATTTCTAGTCTTTATCTGTGACTCCGTTAGCTATACTTAAAAACATCACACACCAATTTTCAAGAAATAACTTCAGGAACTGCCATTTCTGGTCAGTTTTCCTATCAACAGCAAAATATTTTCTTCTAATCACATAACAAAGGAAAGGGGTGAGGTGATTAGCAGGTATTAAACTGTCATGAACTGGACAGTACTTTTGTTTTTGAGAAGAATGAAAAAGAAGAGGAACATTTAATCTGTGTTATTGCAGACCAAACAATAGCTGTAAATTTTAATATATGGAAATATCCTATCTAAAGTCTAAGAAAGCTTGAAATACCTACTGCTGGAGCTACCTAAGATGTTTCAGAAGCACAAAGAATGAAGATTTTGTGTTTAATTTTTCATTCATGAGAATGATTAAAAACTACTTGAAAATAAAGAACAAAATGATGAACAACACCTACCTCTACCCCTTATTTCCTGGAGAGTAGTTTTTATAACTGAGTTTTTTTGAAGTCCAGTTTATCAGTTACCCATGAAAGGATACATTCAAAATTAGCTTCAATAGTTCTAGGAAAATTATTTTTAAAGCACAAAAAATAATGCTGTAGGATTTTTTTTACTTTATTCTTTCAGGTTCATATGCAATTTACACTTAAAACACTACCTAAATGAGTATCACTTCTCTTGTAAACACAGGCATTAAACAGGAATTCAGTACATAAAAGCACCTGTATTTGTGATTTTCTGCATGGCATATCTGTTTGCTTTCATATTTTTTCTCTACATCTAATTTCACCTGAAGAAGAATCTTTGCCAAAGAATTTTTTTTACATAGTTGAATGGAAAATGCTGGATAGGGATAGTGTTGAATGCAGCCTGTTTAAAGTTTTTTTTTATTCTTTTTCTTACATGCATATTTTACTCTTATCTCCAGCTCTACAAGAGTCACCGTGAGGATAAGTACACAGGAGACAATTCCCAGTCAGGTCAGAATATTACCATTTACCTCTACATTCTGCTGTGCTGGGGGTTGTGTCGGGGTTCTTTGCTGGTATGAATTGTTGTCTCTTCCCCCTGTCCGGTCAGTGGTCAGAGCTGATGGCCAAGGACAGATGCCAGCTCCCTTTGATACCACACCATGAATTGGACTTGTAATCATCAATAACTGAGTCTCCTGTGCAGACCTCTTGCTGTGCATTTGAAGTTCAGATGATTGCACTGTTGTATTAAAACACAGTGTTTGATCCTGCGGCTGGTGTACCTTGGCACCTCTTTGTGTTTAAAATGTGGAATGTGCTGATTTGTGCCAGCACACCTGCCACAGTGTGTCCAAGTTTGGGACCTGTCAGCAGGCCATTGGTTTGGCCCCAGCACAGGCTAAGACAGTTGTGTCTGAAGTGTCCAGGCCTGAGCAACTCAGTTCGAGTCAGCACTGAGTTGCTGCAGCATGTCTGCAACCCTTGTCTTGTGTCTCAGGTAGGTTTGCTTACTCACAGACAGCACACTCCAGCCCTCCTTGAGTTCTGCAGAGAGCTTTTGACTAGAAGTGTGGAGCATAAGGGAATAATCCCATCCTTCAATGCTATGTAGTGTTTGGAATACCACTTTTCCCTGAAGAAGGAGGTACTTAAGGCCAGTTTTAAGCTTGTGACTCTAGCAGTCTCAGCCAGATTGATGTCTTAGAATTATGAGTGAAAAGATTTTCATACCGTGCTACCATCTGGCACCTGAAGCCTTCCTGCTATGAAAGGTGAGACAATGTTGCTATGCAACTTCAGGCAGCTTCTGGTTTTCACATGGGAGGAGGATATAACATACTAAGAGCATGGGACGTGACTGCTTGACATGCCCTGCTCTTTCAAGGAGCCTAAGAATACGTACAAACATCTGAGAGCTTTGTGATGCCAAATAACAATGGGCAGGGGGAAGAAGAGACGATATGAAATTGGCTGCCCTCATTCCCATTGCTGCCACCAGAACTGATCCACAGTATGTTAAACCATTTGCTCCTGTATCCTTGTAATAAAAGCAGATTTTCTTCTCACTGTTTCTTTCCTGCAAACAGGAAGGTGAGGAAGCCCATAAATTAAGGAGGACACTTGTTACTAATGAACACATTTATATTAGCTTACTAATGTTATAGGTTTGCTGATTATTGTGACAGATTTCAGCAAGACTGAGAAGCCCCATCCTATGACTACAGTGCAGTGAAAGTAGGCAGACTCAGAGCATGTGATGTAGGTTATCATTCCCTGCAGTCCACAGCTATGTTGCAAGAATAACTTTTCAGAGCCGTGGGCAAATACCAATATGTGACGAGCATAGAAGAGTAATCCATGTGTATCATGCTGTTTGCAGTGGTGTGAGATTCGTAACAACCTGAATGATAAGATTGTCTGCTCACTAGGTGAAGAAAAGATTTTTACGTAGGCATTTAAATATTTACAGATGAAACTATAGTACGGCACAGAGTAGCTTCTATGCACCTGTGACTCTTTGGGTGGCACTAGCAAAGTATCTGACTTGCTAGTTGGTATTTAACACAAGGAGAGTTGTTTTGTCAGCTATAGCCACTCACAGCTATGTTTATGTGTAAATGCTTGCTCCCACTCAAGTGCCTTATGATAAACTCATCCAAATGTTATTGCAAGAATGGGGTTTGTAAGAGGTGTACTATCAAATAGATAAATAAAATTATTTAACATGCATTAGCTATGCCTTGCTCTTAGGCGTCAACAGAGGAAAATGCTTTCAATTTCTCCAGACTACAACAAAGAAGACCCAAGCTGTCTTATAAGTCTGTGGTAGAAAAAGAAAATTAAGAAACTGTTTCAGTAATTTTTAGGATTGATGAACTTTTAATTCTGGAGAATTGTATATTAACATTTTATTTTGCTAAAGAGAGGCTGCATACATCCTGTCTTGTGACATTATCATGAAAATTGGTCTTTATGTTAAGAATACCAAAGTCATGATACTTCTGATGCTTCAAATATTTTTATCTGCTTTTGAAAGCCTGCTAGGGTCTCTGATCCTTGAGTGGCATTTGAGACACCCTGGAAGTAGGTACTATAAAGACTCTTGGAAAGTGATGAATAGATGCATGGTTGCTGTTTTTAAACATAAGGGAGTGTCCAGACTTTAATGTTTCGGAGAAAAATGAAATTTTACCAGATTTTTTTTTTTTTGAGACACTTTCATCTTATTTCATCCAGCTTTTGAATTTGACTGGATGTGATAGTTTCTCTGGCTTTAGCAAACAGCAGTTTCAAGAATAAGTTTCTTGCATGGCTGATATTCAGAAGAACTAAATTGATTGTTTAATCATTCTCAGCATGTTGGATTTTCCTTAAACACAGGGTACAAATGTTTATTGCAAATAAAGGCAAAAGTTGTCTGAGTCTGAATTATGCTTTGGCTTTAAGAGTGTAGAATAAGATGAGACTCTTCTCAATTGGCTAAAGTTTTAGGCAGTTAAACTCAGGCTTGTTCAGTGGTCAGAGTAGAGCAAAAAGAACTTGCACAAGGAGCTCAGTCCACCTGCCTGAGACATCTCTCCTGAAGCAGCATTTCTGATAACCTTAGATGATGACAGCCTGCAAGACTGCTGCTTTAGGGAGCTAAAGTTAGGTGAAGCAAGTCTCCTGTTCCATAAGGCATCTTGACTTCCTTGCAAAACACCCTTCCAGGTGACTTCAGACAAGTTGCTTTAAATTGATGGCCACTGAGTTCCTTGTTCTGATGTGCAGAAATTGCAATATTTCCCCGACTTGTGTGATATTGTCAAGATCATCTAATTAAATTTCCAACATTTTAGATGGATATTTTGTAGAGGTTTTACTCGATGCATTTTTAAAGCTTTTGTTTTGTACTTCCAGAATCCGGTTCTTACAAGAGCAAGAACAGAAGGAAAGACTCAGTTGATGTTAAGTCAATAACATCTCAAAGTAGTGATGGTAAGAAAGCAAACTGTATGTACAATACTATAATATACATTAATATATATTTACAAATATATATTTACAAATAAATAAAGAACAGACTTGGCTTGGGCAATAAAACTGCAGAACAAAATAATAACCAGATTCAGAGCTGGTTAAACAGAGATTACTCCATTTTTTTACAAATTGCTGTAAAATTTCTTTCTGATTTGCAAAGCAGTGCCCCAGTATAAGTACCAGCATTGCTATACAATGCATGACAGTGCTGAATGCCTTCATAGGGAAGAGGAGTGACTGTGCCAAGCGATAGAAGCAGCCTGCTAAAAGAGTGTGTGGTGAAGCATTAGTGCCACCTCTCAGAAAACTGCAGCTTGTGCTCCAGAAGACATATTTTGGTTTATTAACGTTTAACATGAAGGAACCATTGCTGCTGGTTACTTGTGAGCAGTATTTCTACTGATCCTATTTGTGACTGCTTACTGGGGTGGGACAATGGTGGCAGAGATTTCTTTCTGCCCCTCTGTCTAGTGAGAGCAGCACTGCTTATGGGGAGCAGGAATGGTTTTCATTACAGCAACTGTACCACCAAGATGAGGGACACCCACAGACTTACAGGAGGAGCCATGTCTGATAGAGATCCATTGTAGTCAAAGGGCATGAAGTGTAAGTACAACTCCATTCTGAAGTGAAGAATGGATGGAAAATCTGACAGCAAAAATGAGGGGTGGCTGCCAAGGAGGCAGACAACAGTACAAGAAATGAAACAGTGAAGAACTTGCCGGGGAAGAGATACAGGAGAAATGGGACGTGAGGCTGTTATTTCGTTGTGCTGTGCCCTGGCCTTCTGCACTCTTCAAATGCTGTCATCTGATTCACACTCTCTGGCTCTTTAATGGCAGCTCCAAGTTTACAGACCCGACGGTACTCTTCAATGGCACGGATTCATTCTATGACAATAGAAGCTCCTATCACAAAGGTGAGTCCTGAGCACTGACTTTTCCACAAACTCCAGAGTTTTGAGTTGCACTCAGAAAGTATGTCATTTCTGGACAGACAAACAGAGGCTTCCTGCACTTTGTATTCAACAGAGTAATACAAGTAAATTGTTTTTATTACCACTTTCTACATCTCATGATGGCATTCCAAATGCTAGTCATAAGGAAGAATATTAAGGAGGGGAGAGGGTGCCCTTGCTAGATGCATGGCTTCTGGCAGGAAGGGGACACTGCTCTGTTGGGTCATGTGTGAGTAGGAGGATGTTCTTCCAGTCTCACCTTTGCTCTCACTATTGATATTGGTATATAAGATACCATGCAGAAGAGGGAGCACCTGTACCATGTTCTGTCTCCCCCACTTTCTGCAGCCTTTCTTCACTGTGTTGCACAAATTCTGCTGTGACAAAACAGCTGCTCAATCACTTGTAACATACCAGGGTGTCAGGTATCTTCCACTTTCAAATCATTTTTTCCTCTCTCCCTGTCTTTTCTTGCTATCATCAAGCTCTTACTTCCCAGCACCACTGTGACTGTAAGAGCAACCAGGTCCTTTCCTTTTCTTTATCCTCAATCATACCCACAGGGAGGCTTGTAGTGGCTGTGCAGCAGCCTCTGGCTCCTGGAGAAGACAGCAGTGGGACTTTCTTCCTGTCATTCTTCGCAGAGCCAAGAGCAGTCACTGCTGCATTTCCAGACTGTGGCTGAGGCACAGCGTGGGTTTCAAAGAGCCATCCTCTTCTCCCACAGTCCAGCACTTTCTGCTCTCTGCCCTTCACTTCTACATGGAGAAAACTAAGGCTTTACATCTAATATGAGGATATCTGAGTTACATCCAAGAGTTTGTTTGTTTGGGTTTTCCTCCAGGGATTGAATAATTTGTTTCAGAGCAGACCTGGATATGCTGAAGGACTGGGACATTGCTGATTTTTGGTCCACCCACCAGCAACTATTTCAGATACTTCACACCGTTCTACTGCCACTTCCCAGGCGTTTGCCAGTTAAAAATAGCAGACGGATACCAGGAAATCTGAGCACAAATTTACATTTTCAGAGTTGTACTTCAAGGGTTGTGGGGAATTACATTGCATTTGATGAGTATTAGCATAATCAAGACAAGAATAAAAATTTTGTCATGAGAAAAAAGTGCCATTCACTTTTCTTTGCCTGCCTCCTTAATCTGCTTTCAGGTTATTAACATAATTAATGCTGCCCAGGAAAACAGCCCGATCACAGTAGCAGAGGCCTTGGACAGAGTTCTGGAAATCCTGCGGACAACAGAACTTTATTCCCCTCAGCTAGGTACCAAAGATGAAGATCCTCACACAAGTGATCTTGTTGGAGGTCTGATGAATGTGAGTAAAATTAGTAAAGACGAAATTGCTGGACCAGTGTCCTGCATCACAGTCCACTGCTCTGCTGTGCTAAAATTTCCCAAGCATTGGGAAGGGGACTCGCAATTCATCACCATTTCAGTTAAGTATTTTGGCCTCTTTACTAGCAGTACTGCAGGATGTAGTAAGCTATGGCCACATCTCAGTCCACTGTGTGCATTCATCCTCAGATTCAAGTGAACAGACTTGCCACCAGAAACTATATCCAATCTCTCAGAAGATACTGAAGGAGATACTTTATGGAAACTGTAGAAGCTTATATGGGATTAGAGGGATTGCTCTATAGCTAGTCCAGTGTATCAGTGAGGTTGCTTTAATCAAGTTCTAATTTTGGTCCTGTAACACCAGCAACAGACAGACTATCTTATTTTTGTCATGGATTTACTCATTTTTTAATAGATGCTGGCTAATCCCCACCAAAATAATATAAAGAAAATGAAAAATAAATTATAATGGCTGATTTGAATGATGCAAGCGCCCATGAGAGCATCAAGGTGGGCAGTACACTGTGTCTTTAATATCTTTTCTGGAGATGTCATACCAGACTTCTGGGGATCCTTTCGTGTTTGTTTTGAAAGACCCTAAAACCAGGATTATGCTACAGTGCTGCAATAAGAGCACTGCTTTTAGGACCCAGGAATAGTACCTAAAATGCATGTAGTGTTTTTGCAACTAGTGATGCAAAAAAACTAAGATAAACTTGCTTTCTTTTTCAGGATGGCTTGAGAAGACTGTCAGGAAATGAGTATGTGTTTTCTAAGAGTAAGCCACCATTTTAAACTTCCCTTTGCACATGTGACTTCTTTTGTCAATACTGCTAACATACAGCTTCAGGCTAATTTGCAGTGGGATATATGTCTCTGGAAATGGTCCTCTAAACGACTGCAGCACAAGTGCTAGGCTGCCTCTATTTTGGTGTTGAAACAGGGTCAAATAATTAAAATAAGGCATTTCAAAACATTAGGAAAAAAACAAATTGTCACTCATAGAAATGTTCACTGATCTTTTTGGTTTATGTTGAAATGCTCTGTAATAAACCTTTCTATTATAGGCATTTACAGACTTCTTCATGTAAGGAAAAAAAGTTGTTTTTCTTGAAAAAGAGTTGTTTTCTAAATGGAATTTTGAAGAGGGGCTGTGGTAGTGTAGAGGGAATAACCCAGAAATGTGTTAATTCTCAAATTCCATTTCAACAGATACAAACCTGAGCCATACTCACCTTCCAGTGCCAAACACCATCAATGATGTTCCACCCTATATTGCACAGCTCCTAGATAATGAGGAAAGTTGGGACTTCAATATTTTTGAGCTGGAGGCTGTTACAAATAAAAGGTACTGGACTCCTTTCCCTGAATGCCCAGAGAAAATTTGTTGAGGAGCTGTAGCTCTGGAAAAACTGCAGCAAGACACAGCAAATCTGTGAGAGCTATCTTGCTTGACAGAGATCCAGTCTGTCCAAGTGACACTGTTCAATGTAGTCTGATGTTGCCACATGCTGGATGCCCTCCAGATGGCCCTTTTCTTGCTCATGTGCAAATGGTCCTGCTGGAAAAAGCAAACCTCTCCCCTTCCTCACCTAAATCATCCCACAATTTGGGAAGATCTAAGGCAACTGTAGCTTTTGATTATGGGGATAAAAAAATGGGATGGATGATAAACCAGTGATAGGATCAACAGACTGGGATTTTAAAGCTTATAATGAAAACAGACGTCAGTAGTTTTGAGGTCATGCAGACCGCAAAAAATAAGCACGTCATCCAGAGTGAAAAGTTGTTTTCATTCCAAGACGCAAAGAATCAAACAGACTACCCATTCTTATGTACTCTCTTTGCATAAAATAGCCATTTTAGAAATTTGCATTTGCCTGGTTTAAATCTGCAGATGTTGGGGTTTGGTTATGCCAAACCTTTCTCAGCTCAGAGGCTCTGTAGGTCATCTTGCAGGAGTGAAAAATGTAACTGATGGATAGGATTCTCTCACAGGCAACACAGAGTAAAAGACAACCCAGAGTGGATTTGGATTTAAGAATCAAAAAGATTAGAGGTTTTACTCTGTTTACTGTTTCACACATGGGATTTCCAGCATTGTACAAACACAAACACACCCACACCCACAGGGCACTTTACAATTTAGATCTGACCTTTTTTTTTGGCTTAGGACTTTTTAGCCTTTGGCATGTGCTCATGTCATGTTCAAAGTCTGCTTTTTCTCCTCAGGAAAAAAATTATTGGGATTTTGTTTGATTGACAATAAACACAAAAAAAAGGGGGTTTAAGATGTTTTTTCTGAAGTCACAGGAATTGTTGAAACTCTAGTGGAATTGTACCATTTCTACAAAACATAAAATAACATCTGAAAGGATGATAGATGCTATCATTTGTAACCTTGGCCTGGCTTTTTAGAGGTTATAGATACGCAATTTAAAAATGTTTAACTTTACCCACTCCTTTTAAAAGTCTTGGTTTCTTTGTTCAATGTATCATTTTTAGAACATCACAAGTTCCTATTTTACAGCAGTGTTTTTTTCTTCTATTGTTTTTCAGGCCATTAGTGTATTTGGGCTTAAAAGTTTTTGCCCGGTTTGGGGTCTCTGAGTTTTTAAACTGTTCGGAAGCAACACTGCGGGCATGGCTGCAGGTCATTGAAGCCAACTACCATTCCTCCAACTCATACCACAACTCCACACATGCGGCAGATGTCCTGCATGCTACTGCCTTCTTTCTCGGGAAGGAGAGAGTTAAGGTAGAACCATCACCTAGGAGTTCTCTGGGCTAGGATTTCAGTGTGTTTGCCATTTTATGTGTGTCATCCAGAAGTCAGATGTTTAAATAATGGTCCTGGCTTCATAAACTCTCTCTGTCCTTGAAGTCTTCCTGTGATGCAAACAGGCCCACACAGTTTCTCTAAAGTCTGTTTATACAAATTTACATTTTCAAGTAGCAATGATGGAGGTGGGGAGGGAACCTGGCTCTTTTCTGTCTCTTGTTAACTGGCTGTAGGTATCAGTTCTTCATAAAGCTTCACAAATGCTTTGGAGAGGGAAGTGTGAGCTATTCCCTCAGGACATGTGGGAAAGATTTAAAGATGTGCCAGAGGAGGTTCAGACTGGACATTAGGAAACATTTATTTACTAAGTGGTTAAATACTGGAACAGGCTTCCCAGAGAGAAAGATGCCCCAGAGGGGTTGAAGCCCCACACCTGTCAGTGTTCAAGGGGCATAATGCCCATAATAACATGCTTTAACTTTTGTTCAGTCTTGAAGTGGGCAGGCGGTTTGGCCAGTGATCATTGTAGGTTACTTCCAAGTGATATAGTCTGTCCTATCCTGTGCTAAAACATAAGGTGTGTAGGACCAGAGTCAATACAGATGCATTCAGGCAAGCATACAAAGTGGAAGAAAACCACTACATCATCTATCCATTGAAGAATTCTATGCAAAGGTATTGCTCAGGTGACAGCAGTGTAAAAAGGTTCATTAAAGAAAGTGTATTTGGATAAGGGTAGGAGTGGAAGTTCTGTGGGCACAGTGAATGGAAAATGACTGCAAGGAGGTAGGATCCCTGCTTACGTTTACATTTGTGTAATTGTGGGTACCTGGAAGTTATCAGAAAATATCTACTGTAATTTTTGTGACACATAATAATTTTTCTTTCTTCCTGTAGGGAAGTCTGGACCATCTAGATGAGGTAGCTGCATTAATAGCTGCCACCATTCATGATGTAGACCATCCTGGACGGACCAACTCTTTCCTGTGCAATGCAGGCAGTGAATTAGCTGTACTTTACAATGATACAGCTGTATTAGAGAGTCATCACACAGCACTGGCGTTTCAGCTTACAACAAAAGACAGCAAATACAACATTTTCAAGAATATTGATAGGTGTGTCTGCTAGACAAGGGGAGTGTCCATGTGTGGACTGCTTATTTGGCAGTTTTAGTTTGGGGCAAATTTAGAGCCTACCTTCTAAACAAGAACACACAATTTAAAAACAGAAAATAAAATTTAACCTCTTCTAGAATCCTATGTAGACATGATTTATAAAAAGGTTTTCATTTCCCCCTCACCAGCCCTGTCTTCCAACTTGTAATTATTGGAAGCTTAGAGAGATGTTTAATAATCTTTTATGAATCACATTAACCTGTAATTACATTACAAGTTACAGTAACTTAACTAACTCCAGTTAACGGCCTCAAGGCTGCATCTTGGCCCACTGCCTTTTCATTGAAGGAGCTGGGGCACTACTTTTGTGGGGTATATTTTACATACCAGCAGCTAGATACTGCATGTTGTGTCTGCACAAGGTCCTATGCATCCCAGCACTACTACATTTACATGGTATCGAAAGGGTGGTAGCAGAGGACATGAAGCTCTGGGAGAGCTGGAAGCTCCCTGTGGTTGGCTGGGCATTGGCCAGGAGCTCCCACTGCATGACTCTAGCTTTTGTAGGGACAAGGTGAGAGAGAAAGAGCTCTGAAAGGGAAAGAGCCTGATCCCAAAGAGGTAATTGATCTGTGTGCCTCCCTTGACGCTGTTGTTTCTGAAAAAAATGAGATTTGCATTCCAAGCTAACACTAACATACAGTGCAACATACATGGACACATTGGTGCCATTCCTGAAGAAGTTATCTTAGTCTTACAGCATTATGAAACTGAGCTGTAAATTTTTGTTGATTTCACAGGATTTTCATTAGATAAAAGTAGCGGAGCGGGGGGAACTTGGAGAGGCATGATCTTGTCCATTCCTCCATCCTTAGACTGTTCCTAACCCTGAAGGTGTCAGCTTGTGGCTGACTCCCTGAGCAGTGTTTTGTAGCACTGTGTGGGCAGGGGTGAGGAAAGGGCAGAGCTCTGTCTGGCAAGCTCATGAGCAAGAACTCTTTTTCTTTCCTAGAAATCGCTACCGGACATTGCGACAGGCCATTATTGACATGGTTTTGGCAACAGAGATGACAAAGCACTTTGAGCATGTGAACAAATTTGTGAACAGTATCAACAAGCCTTTGGCATCTGAGGAGACCAGCCCACATGTAAGTGCTTGCAGGACTTTATGCCTTCAGGCATTTCAGTGAGGTTCTTTCCAGACAGCCTTAAGTATCATTTTCATTTACCTTGCATTAATTTGCATTGTGGCAATGCCCAAATGACACAAATGGATTTGTGGCCTCAAAGTGTGAAAAAGCATGCTTTTTATCTTTTCTGCTCTTATTTAAACACTTCAGTTTATAAGCCTAGTGTTAAAAGCCATCTTGTATTCAGGAAATATATGAGTGGATGTTGTTTTACATGGAAAATTCTGTGCACGGAGCCAGGTTGGCACTTGTTCCTATGGTCCTATCTCCTAACAGTGGGATTTGTCTGAGCCTAGGGATGTAACTGAAGAACCTCCTCAACAGTTTTGTTTCTGTGTAATCTGGAGCCTTCAAGCCCTGAGGAGTAACTTCCTGAGACCTCTCCACTCCTGACTGCACCAAGAGATATCCAGGCCATTTCATGTAACAGTTACAGTTACATATCCTCAAACTCCACCAGGGTTTATTTAATAAGCTGCCTCTGAGTTTCCCATCCCCTCTCCTTACCTTCTCTTGCCGCCTCTCGAGGCTGAGCACCCAGGACCTGACCAGTTTCTCCAAGGCAGTGTTACCTGAGGAAAGACTATCTTAATGCACCTTAGTGAATATAATGCTTTGTTGGAAACATGCAAAAAAAATCAGACAAAACTGAAGGTCAGCAATGCTAAAACCAAACAGAAGTATCTTCTGTTAGCTATCAAAAATGGGACTTTGTACTGCAGACTGTCGTGGGTACTGTTTACAACTTCAAAGACAGCATTCTGTCATCTGAAATTACCTGTTTCTAGGGACTGCTGAGCTCCAGTCTCCCAGCAATATGAGCTGGAAACCACAAATGCTGCTGAACTTACCTCACAATAAATGTAGAGGACAGAACCACTTGCACTACAGACTTCTTGTTTTCCCTCAGTAATATGTTGTTCTTTACTGTTAAATGGTTCTTTCTGGTTTTGGTCTTGAACAGCAGTTAAGGTACAAGGTTAACTTGGCAGCTCTTTGCTGGGCTACCCATGCTGAAAAAGGATTAACTGCTAAACATGAAGTTAGATTAATGCCTGAATTGGCAAAAGTCACAGCAAAATATTTCCCCATAAGCCACAAAGATATTAATATAGTTGTGGTGGCAAAAAGTACTTATGTTCAGTGTTTGACTCAAGAGTTGAATTTAGCAGTGAAGGGAGGCCAAAATCCCGCAAATATATCATTTTGAGAATAGCATTAATGCCATGTGAGCAGAGGTGGAGGCCTTTTATTACTCCATAATTTACCTGTGCTTTTCTAAACTTTTCAAGACCCAGAATATGATGCCATAGCGGATTGGGAACAACTACCTTGTCACCTCCAAACAGTATCCAGAGCAGTCAGTAAGGAGTTTGTTATTTTACTGTCTAGCAAGCAGAGAATTTCTGCAATCAGTCTGCTGCTCCTGTGATTTCCTACTGCTAATCTCATAGATTATGTAAGATTTCACCCTCGCTGGGAACTGAGATCAAAGATTATTCCAGGTTGAAGGCTCATAATCTGGCACAAAGAAAGCAGTTCTACTTGGAAACATTCTGGAACTGAGTCAGAGACCTGCTTTTCTCTGTGTAAAAAAAATAGTTGTGCCAGTCAATTCAGCCCCTTGTGCCTGCCTCAGTTTTCTCATTTAGGAATAAAAATCCAACTCCAGCAACTCCCCTACGTGAAGCAGTCCCATACGATCACCACCCCTAAATTTAAACATTCAGGATTGTTTATGAGTTTACACTTGGTGGTGCATCCCCTATCATGATCCTCTTCCAAGAGGGCCAGGCTGGGATGCAGAGGAGGTAATATCCTACCTGATAAAGAGCCTGTGGCACTTTATTTCACAAACTTTGTACTAATTTTGAGAATGACCAATACTGTAATATGTATTTGGGTTATCATTAGTTTCCTAGCAAGGCTCTAGTTCTCAGACATCACCTTCTTCTCCAAGTTCCTGTGCCCTGCATGAAACTGTAAGGCAGTAGACTGGGTGCCTGCTTAGTGCCTAAGTCCAGTAGAGCTGATAATGATGCCCTTGCTCCTGCTAGGAGGGGATGTCACCACTGGCCCCTGTAACCAAATCTCCTTTACAGAGTGAAGGCAGCGACACTGAATGTACAGCCAACATAAAGAATTTTCCAGACAACCAGACACTGATCAAGCGCATGATGATTAAATGTGCAGATGTAGCAAATCCATGTCGCCCCCTAGAGCTGTGTATCGAATGGGCAGGCAGGATTTCAGAGGAGTACTTTGCACAGGTATGTATATTTTTATGATTTAACTATTATATTATGTAAGGAAGTGCACATAGGCTGATCTTCTGTTCCACACAGGGTCTGCCTCATGTCACCACAGAGTCCAGATGTATGGTTTTTTTGCAGTCAGAACTGGCCCCTCAATTTCATGCAGAAGAATTCACTCCAAGCAGTTAGCTAGTTTGCTTATCATGAAGCTCATTAGAAAGGTGGAAAGGAGGTTTTAACACTTTAGTGATCCGACCAAAATGATGTGATTAGTCCTACTCAATTTAACTGGCTGAAATTCAAGATGGTCAGCACTCTAGCTTCTTGTCCCAGTACGTTCCCTGAAGATCAATGCCTCAGCTGAACTATTGGGATCGCCCTTTCTCTTCTAAGATGGAATCTGAGCTACTGTCACTGTAGGCAGAAAAGTAGTGCAGGCATGTGGGCAGTGTAAATACTTACCACATGGGATGTGCCTAGATAGTACTGGAAGCTCCACTTTCTTTCTTTGGATTCATTTTTTCTGACAGAAATGCAGCTTCCTGAAACATTCTTTTAGCTCTTTAATTAACAACTGATAAAATCTTAGCTTTTATTTGCCAGTAATGCTGTGGAAATAACAGCTATGAGTGGAGAGGAAGAAAAGTGGGCATGCCTACCTTTCATATTCAGGTCACACATGTGATACTTACTACAGAAAGAAAATTGTAGCTACTACCTGATATATGTCTGAATTTCATTTTAATCATAGTGAATAAATTTTGTCATGTCCTAAGAAAGACCAAAGATCATTTATGTTTTATCTCCCTAGCAGTCAAAATACCAAAAACTAGCTTTAAATTGCACAAATTAAGCACTAGCCCTCTAGCAGCAATGTGAGATTCAGAGAGCTGTTCTCCTGTTTATTCACCTCTGCTAATTTTGGAGACTGCTCTGCTGCCAATTCCTGCTTTAAATGCTGCCTGTACTACTTAAAAGGGGATGTTATTCCAAATTACATTCTAAGAAACTGCTGAGGTGATCTGATCCTCCACCATACTGGGTGCAATAAAAACAGGCCTCTTCCAGTTGGGGACAGAGTTAAAGGGCATACTTCCATTCACCTGATACAAGCAGAGAAAGTAGCACCAGCAACAGTCTCTTCTTACTTAAAAGACAAATGGTTTGTAACACCCACTACAGATGTGGAAAAATGTGAGATCAAACCTGTTCTCTGCTAAAAGATTCTGCAACCCCATTTTCCTTATTTTTAGCTGGTGTACCCTAATCACCAGATTACAGCATTCTGTCCTGTTGGAGCAGTGCAATCACAGGACTGCAGTAATAAAGAGTACTTGTGAAAGGGAAGAGATGTTGATTTCAGTCCCTGTTCCAGATAAAAAAACACACATGAAACTAAGGCAGTTCATCTCAGGGGTTTTAAGGCTTGTCTCAAATCTCCTAATTCATCTAATGCCTTGACCTCTGCTATTCCAGCATGAAAGTCAGCAAAGCTGTAGTTGCTAACTGGAGTTTTGTCTTCTTAGACTGATGAAGAGAAGAGACAGGGCCTTCCTGTTGTAATGCCGGTATTTGACAGAAGCACCTGCAGCATCCCCAAGTCACAGATTTCCTTCATTGATTATTTTATAACAGATATGTTTGATGCATGGGATGGTAAGTACTGATTTTTCTTCCTTGCACTGACACAGAGATTCAGAGATTCCTACAGTCCAGAATTACTAATCTCAAACTGGCCTTGCATCCACTTTTTTCAGAGGCAGTATCCATATATAAGCAGTACAACACAAGATATTGTGCAATCATGACACTGAAGCCTGTTTCACTGCACACGATGAAGTCGTGCACTTACCAGGCAATCTGTGCAAAGAAGGAGTAATGGCTTAAAACTAAGCACTTTTTTTCATCTCTGTGTTTTTTTCTTTTAGCACTGTATTTCTTCTGAGCTGCAGAAACTAAGATCACCCATGGCTACATGTTAGGATAACTTAATGAAGTCACCATGCATTTGGAAAGGGATTTTCTTGAAAGAGAAACACAAAAAAAAAGTATTTCCCCTTTTAGTATTACTTTAACAAAT
>WBNO01029185.1:0-47855 GCA_013400575.1 Peucedramus taeniatus
CCCGCAAAATGTTAGATCCTTTCTGCAAAAGTCACCAGCAGAAAACAGGATTGCCCCTTGGAAAGCATAAAATGACACATTTTTCAATCTCCAACAACCTTCAAAATCAGCTTTATTTCATCAGCACTTTTTGATGAGGGAGTGTTTTTTTCTCTGCAGATTTATCTATCCGCCTTTTGAGTTTAAGTACCCACACCAACACCACAGTAACGAAGTCCTCAGTTGCATTTCAGATTCTCTACAAGTTTGAGATTCACTTATTTTTAATACTGCAGGGAAACAACAAAGCTTCATTTGGCTAAGGCATCAAGTAGTTGATAATTCATAAGATCCAGTTCATTTCTGCACCATGCCCTTCAGAGCACTTCACTTGGGGTATTAAGCTTTAGCTTGCTGTTTGAAAATCAGATTTATCATAAATCTACAGCACTTAGAGCTATAATTAATCCCATTTTAAAGTAATGTTAATAAAACAGAATGAAAATGAAAACATATTAGACAGTTTAGAACATTAACAAAGCCTTATTATTGCCTGCCAATTCCAGAAGCAAACCTGATATCTTCAGGTTAGAGTATGGAGCATGACAACATCATGTGTTTTGACATGAATGGCACTAAAGGTTAAGGCTCTCAATGAGGATGGTCTGTGTATCCTAAATAAATGGAATACTGATTTGAAATGCTTTAAGGTTTTCTAGTGCAACAGACATGTAACAGACTTTGCAAGTCTATTACAAAGACAGAGTAAAGCTAAAAGTATGATTTTTCCATAACTAACAAACATAAATTTCTTTGCTAGTTCACGTGCATATTTTATAAAAAACCAAAAGCAGTTATAATAGTTTCCTAAAACTATTATACAATCCAATTAATTTTACTTAAAAAATATATGAACTAGTCATGATAACTAATATTATTTAAACACCTGAGTTTAAAGTTGACATTTAGACAGCTCTATTTCACATGTATAATTCATATATGTAGGCTCAGAAAAAGTGTTGCTATTCAGCAGAAGCATGACTTCATTTAGCCTTAAAGAAGTGCTCCATTTAAACCCAATGTTTATATGTGACAGAATTGAAAAGCATATCTTTGAAGAAAAACAGGAACTGAATTTGCAGACATGGCACTACCCAATCCTGGTTTTGCAAAGCTGCTGACCTAATACTCCACCTGAATTAATGAGGACTGTGCCTAGGTAAATCCAGCCTGTGTTGTCCTCTATGGTACAATTCAGCAATTTCAGTTTCAAGAATAAAAACAACAAGTGAACATTCCTAACAGGCAGACCTTGAACACACTCCTGGAAATGTGAACTTACTGTGATCCTTGAATAGGAATTAAGTTGCTAAGAGATATCTGTTACACATTGCTTTCACCCTTTAGTTTATTTGAATAAAACCACATTTTATATCCACTGTTTCTAGTCAGTTTTATTCCTTGCCAGTAGACCTCTTAACTGAAATTATGCTCCTAATTACAACCTTTAAAATCAACAGCATTCAGGCTAATATAGCTGTACAAAGCTCCCTCACTAAATGTGATGAAAAATTGATATGGATGAAGAGGGGAAGAGACAAAAGAAACATTCTGGGAAATATCTTAAAAGGGTGGATTTTACTATAAGCTATCTAAAAACATGAAATTTAGAATAACTCTAGTTCATTTCAAGATTAAATTGGAGGAAGATTTTCTCTCAATCTACATTTCAAGACAACCTCAGAAAATATCTATAAAGTATTTGTCCCCCTTTCAATTCTTCGTAGGCAACGGTAATCAAGATCACTTAATATGTTCTCTGTTACAAAAAAATAATCATACAATTCAACTCAGTTGCTTTGCATGGTATCCTGGAAAATATTTTAAGGTATTCAGAAATATAATCCTTACAGTTCTCCATCATCATACACTTCCATTTGCAATGTTCCTTCTCCTGTGTTGCCTTACAGGGTTGCAGTAGCCATGCTCAGTGCACACATCTCTAATTCTCTATGTCTCTATTCTCTATGGCAAACAACAAAGGCAGTTTTTTAGGAATGGACAGACTTTTTCTTTTTTTCCTTTAGTCTTTTTCTTATACAGGATACTGACTGGGATGGAACCAACCTAATCAACTTCTATTTCTCAGTATTTTTTTCATAACTTACAGATATAACCTTTAGCTTCTTTTTAAGCAATTCCACTGTGGAGAATTTTATTTTGAATGACTGCAAGAATCCAAAGAACATATACAGAAATATCAATTTATCTCAAAGGGAATAACTGGTGCTTTAAAAAGCTTTCTGAAAAATAAGCCATATGATTTTGAACAGCAAAAAGATCTTACACTCTGCAGGAATGCACAGATTTGGGGCAGGATGGGGGGAGAGTTAATGCTCAAATGCTGTAGTGCACTCTACACACAAACAGTAATAAAAATCTATCACTTAATCATTTACATGTTGTGTAAAACAGCAGTCTCCTTTTAGTTAAGAGCTGCTTTATGTCGTTTTCATCGATACAAATGTTGCCCAAGTGATTGTGTGGGAGAATACAAGAACAGACCGTAATAAAATTAAAAATAACTTTCCAAGGAAATAGTATTTGGAAGGATTAATTACAGAAGTTCAAACAGGAGGCCATATGCTTTCCCCTCTCTTTACTATTGAGCATACAGTATGCCTGTAATAAAACAGGAAGGGGAAAAAGCTGGTCAAAGCAAACTGTTTCAAGTACCAGGTAATGATTCAAGATATCTTTACAATTTTGTGTGCCTGAATATAGTTTATCTATTCATTTGACTTCTATGCTAAAATTTTTATCAGCTGCATTCATTTGTGGAATAAAATAGTTAGCCCTTTGCCACTACTCCCATATAGCAGGTATTCCTTGAGTGCTAAATACATGAGAGAAGTTGGTAGTGTGGGTATATTTCCTCCTTACATCAAATTCTCTACTCAAAATGTAAGATTTACTTGCAAGAACACAGAGGCTGTCAAAGATCATGGTGCAAGCAAAGAACTTTGCCAAAGTTTACAAGAATTGGGTGCTTTTATACACTTTCAATTTAAGTAGTACAGAGCAAAGGAAGTCACTGTTACTTGACAAAACTTCACTAAAAGTTCACACTAACATGTTAAAAAAAAAGTCTATGTTCAAGTGTTTTTCTGATTTGGGGTCCAAAGGCTTAGCTCCAGAAAATGGGTTACTTTTCCATTTGCATGTGAAAACCTTCCTTTAATTTAATCCGTTTAATATTTTCAAAACTATAACATTGATTTTGTAAACAACTTGATGGAAGTTTAATGAAACTTTCTAGTAGAAAAAGCAGAGCAGAGGTACAAAAATAATCAGAGAGCCTTTTATCCCAACTAAGGCATACGCAATGTGACCGAGAAGTCAAAATTATACAGACAACCAGTATTATGGGGGCTGCCTTTTTATTCAATTCAATCTATAGGGTTTTTTAAATGCTAACTTACCTGTATGTTTTTAATTAATTCCTTAAAAAGTAGATAAACACATGAAAATTCTGTTTAAGGGTATGATGAAAAACTCAATTATATAAGTTAACATTATTATAGATCACAGTGGTGTATGGCCCCAGAATACAACATTGGAAGAACAGCGAGGTTTTAATTTCATGACCTCCATGAGAAAAAAAAAAATCCCAAAGCAAAAAAATTGCACCAACACCAAAAACCAAAGCCTTGTCTTTTCACTTCCATAATTTAGTGGAGAAAAGTTGCATTAGTCCACATGAACCAATTTGGGGAAAGTGTCTGAAATGCCCTGTGCTCTGCAAGAAATCATAGTTTCCTTAGAAAATAATTTCTTAAGAAATGTTAAATTGTTCTAGACCAAAAAAAAAACCAAAAAAAACAAACCAAACCAAAAAAACCAACCAAAAACCCCAAAAGCAAACAAACAAAAAAAGCCTGACTGAACAATAACATATTACTCAAGTATCTAGTGTCATGGAAACAACCTATGGAATTATTAACAGTTATTAGATAACAGGAAAATCAGGAATTGCTTTCCTTATTCTCTCCATTTCAGTCCGTTTGAAACTCTATTTTATGTAATAACATAATGATGCACTGAAAGTTTTTTACAAATGTGAATCCATCACATCTCAAGTGAAAAATCCACTAAGAGTAAAGCTGGTTTCTATACTGTTTAAATGTAATGCACTACTCTGTCTAAATCATAAGGGAATAAGGCACTTAAAATAGGGTGTCACATTTCGAGGTAATAAATAGCAGATTGATTCAACCTCCCAGTTGATCCTGCAGTTTACTTACATACAAGATGGAAAATAAAGTACTAAAACCACTGTGATTTACTTCTCAGAAATGAGACACTCTATATTAGTGTAAATGAATGCAAAAGTCCTGCATTGACAATTTATTACGTTCTCAGGCCAAGCCCTGATTAGATCAGATTGCATCTTTCTGAGCACAGCGAGTGCACCTTGCTGCAGATTCCAGTCAACACTACCAGCCATATATGAAAAATTAACACAAACAAAACCAAAACGACCCACCCCAAAGCTCTAAGCCAAGTTTCTCTGGCCCATTCTTTTTCAAAGCATGTTTGTCTCCCCATTTGTCAATATTTAGGGAAAGGAGTTCTGTCCCAAGAGAAAACCCATCACTTAATGAGCTTGCATATACAACAGTATTTTATTGTTTTTTAGTAGTTATCTAAAGTAGCTATCCAGTAGCTATCTATCATTTTGTGCTTTTTGTTATCTCATAATAATACACTTTCCTGTGATTTTGTCAAAACAATATCCATAGCAATACTATCAAACAATACTTTCAACAATAAAATGTATTTAGCCCCAAAAGATATCCCAGGATTAACAGGAAACAGTGAACAATTCCACTTTAGTTTCTAGTTTGTGTAAATTAATGCTATTCAAATGTTTCAAAGAATCCTGTTCTGCTTATTCCAGCAGGCACATTGATATCACTTATTGCCTCCACAATAGCTCAAACACTGCAGTGACTGTCCATTTTTCAACAGAAAGCACAGGAGATTCTAAAACAGCAACATTCCTTATAGTCCTGTGTGAAAACCAGGGTAAGCTAAAGTCCAGAGGGCAGCAGATGTCTGTGCACTTGGGCTACACGAGCTCAGCATCAAGGGCTTCAAGGCCACAGAAATTCAGGGCCTTTGGTTCAGACTCTGTTCAGGAAGACCAAAACTGCATTTCAATTTAAGGACATCTTCACTAATAAAATCAAGGGAGCATCAGAACCATTTCAGAATTGCTGTAGCTAGAGCAAATCTCTTATTCATGGAACCTGGAAAGGTTTCTCATTTCACACCACAGGAACCACTTCCCTCAGCCTCTTTTCCTTTTAGGATATTTTGGAGAAAAATATTATTATTTCCCTTTTTACCACCCAGTGGCCTAAAAATATGCAGATTTGGTACTAGTAAGATGTTTGCTTATATAAATACATATGTAGATATGACTTTAAATAGTAGGAAAAATAGTAGAATATATATGTAGATATGACTTTAAATAGTAGTATCCAGATTCAGGTGATCTACATGACATTTTCTCAGTCCATAGGCATGCAAACAGCTGCTTAAACATCATCTCCCTTACAGAGACTTTGTATATTCAAAATTACAAAAGATCCACATTCCAAGGATGTTAAATGCAGTCCTTCTGTAAACAAAAAACCCCCGAGTGTCTGGATGAAAAATGGTCATTTTCAAGAAAATGCAATGGTGCTCTAGAGTACTAGAATCAGCAATATTTCAATACTGTTCTAGTTAAAAAGTGGATTTTTATAACTATCTACTACGTTTTGCAAAATGCCTAATGTCTGCCAGTGTGCGACCACACATGAAAGGCCTTTGTCTTCAAAACCCAAACTGGCAGAATTTTTTATAAAATGAAGGACCTTGAACAAGAAGTAGGGAGTAATTCAGTACTTTAATCTACTAAATATTTTAAAGGTTTGTCATCTGCACTTTAATGTCTATCTTTCTACCAGGTGCATAATAGCTTTAACACTGTAAAAGAAGGAACTATACATATCTCCTATGCCATAAAACACTAATCAGTGTAAACTTCAAAGCTTTTACTTGAGAGTGTAAACTTCTAAGAAAGATTAGATAACTACTGAGCAGGTGCAATCCAGGAACAAAAATAGATGGAAACATAATAAAGGAAGCCAGACAAAGCTGTTGCTAAATAAAAATTCCTGTCTTATTAAAGAGGAATGACCATAGCAAAAAAGAAATTTAGATGTAATTACCATCTATTTTAAGGCTAGCCAAGCATTTTGCAGATATTTCTTGTAAATATGAGTTCACCATCTGCACAGATACTGATATTCTCTTTCTTGCAGTCATAGGCTATAAAAAAATTAAAACTGTGATATGCACATTAAAGGCCACAACAGACAGTCTTAAATTGCAGAATATTTCACAATATTAAAAAAATACTATTTTGTATAAAGTAGTCAACCCTTGAACTGCTGCAATGTTCACTGAAGCCAAAAGTTTCATAACCTCCTCCCACATACTCAAGTAATAGTCACATACTGAAGCACACACAGACACCCTGGTGAATTACAGAACTAAATGGGATTAACTTCACACTTAAGTATTTCAAATAAGTGCTGATCACTTCTTACCTTCCACTGTGAGCCAGAACTAACCACAAAGAGACAAACCTAGGATATATATATATATATTTTTTTTTTTGCCTTATGACTATGCATTTTATTGCCACATATCCAAACTTCTAGGAATTTGGAGGAATAGAGAAGCTTTGTATTTAATTTTATAGTTTTCAAACAAAATGTTTGATGGTTTTCATGTGTGGAGAACATGGTCAAATAGTAATAAAGTGAGAGCTTAGTGTGAAGAAATAAAAGCATGAGCCCACTGCCAGAGCTCTCATCAAGATATATAGAGCTAACCAGTATTAGAAGAGGGTTGTTTACAAAAACCTATCTGTAATTATGATTTCTGTTTTTTCATGTGGACATCAAAATTTTTCTGTTTTCCTGAAATACCACATCCCTTTCCATTACATTTAAGCCCATTTTTGAATGTTTGATTTGAGGTTTCTTCTTGGAATTCCTTTCCTTTCTCCTCCAAAACCTCAGAAAGCTTGGCTCCATCAATCAGTCAGACCAGTTAGAATTTTTTGTCACCATATTCAATATTACAAAACCAGTAGTTATTTATAACAGAGTTTCTCTCTTTCTTTCAGAGTAAATGTCCTGTTTTCCTGAGAAATGGAGTTGTTCTACCCTCATTACTCCCATTAACCTGTGAATTTAAATCACCTAACATAAAAATAAAAGTTGCAGAAGCAGCTTGATCATAATGTTTTCATTAGTTCTCTAAAACAAAAGCACAGAGACTTTAGATAAAAACTGAGGAAGCCAACATCTATGTAATCCATTAAACTGTACTGTTAATTCTGTACAGGAATTGGCTTTTTGCAGAGGGCACAGCAGAAGAACATTCAACAATGAAATTCCTGCAGAACACTCAATACAATGTCCTACCTCTCAGAAATTATATTTACTGCATAGGAGACAGATTTTAGCTAATTTTGATCTGTGCAAAGAAAACAACTAGCATCCATAATACCAGTCATAACATAATACCATAATAACATTCAAATAGAGATTTCTTTAGGTACTGTTTGAAATATCCCCCATGTCATGAACTGCTCAGTGCAGCACCCTCAAACTGCTTTTACAGTGTAAGGCTCTGAATAAAGCTGCTATTAAGCCAGCCAGTGATGAGGATCCTACAACAAAAAAAAAAAGCACATGTAAAATCCTGGGTATGCTCCCATTCACTGGAGAATTTATAGGGTTAGTAGGCAGTAACCTTGCTCAAGTAGCTCTTCTCCTGGTGCATATAAACTAATTTAATACATTCACATCAACATCCTACATACCACATCCTTATCACACTGCTGCCACTTCATCTTTTCTATTGGAATACTGTCACATTTCACTCCCAGAGAGTTGTGAGCATTAAACCAGAGAGAACCTGAACCATTATAAAATACAAGTCCCTGATCTTTCAGTTAAAAAATGCTGAAGTTCACGTGCAACAGCTTAGTGGGACTAATTGATATTTTCTCCATTTTGCTCAGATAAAGCTATTATCCCCATCTTTGCTTATGAAATACACTAACAATATAGCATCTGTAAACAGAGAATCTGAAGTTGTCTACCCATAGTATACCTAACATTTTAGATAAAACTAATACATATCTAACTGGAAAAGTATCCAGCCAAACCTTTTCAAAAGATGTCATCTCAGTTTAGCACAAAAATCTTAGTATGTTCTTTTTATTTTTTTTTCTCAAGATGACATGAATTATAGCATAACAAAGAAAGTAACATCATTATGTATCTATCCAACATATCTGCTATGCAATAAACACCTGCATTACATCTGACCTCCCAAGTAAACTGAAAATCAAGGAAACTTTTATTCCCTTTAAAATATCAAAGCAGGGATTTTTTTCCTATTTCAATCAGTTTAAAATTATATATAGAAAAATTTAGATTGTTTTTTAGCTACCATTGAAACTTTTACACATGGACCTGTTTCATTTGGCAGTGAGTTGCCAGTAAAGCATACAATTATACACTCAAGGTATAGATACAATCTGGTGCAGCAATGTCATATGCACAAGAGGAAATAAGGGAATCAAGAGTCTCCAGAATGGGGTTTTCCAGAGAGAGCCTTTCTTGGGCCACTGTGAGTGGCTCCAGCAGGGCCTCCTCTACCAAGGGAAGGCAGGGGAGCTGCCCAGACTCACAAGTGGTAAGTGGTAAGAATGCCAAAAAAGGGCATTATTCCAAAAGCTGAGCAAGCACCTGCCATTTCAGACTGGTCCCAGTCACTGATGGGCACAAAGGCATGGGAGGTACCAGAGAAACTCCCAAAGAGGTCAGAGCAAGAGGATTGCTCCAGTAGAAGTCCCTATAGTTCAATGGGACCAAGCATAGGTGCACATGTACTGTTTAGATCTCCATCATTCATTTTCCTGATTATGGAAAAAGAAACCAGCAGGATTAAAATCAAGTCACTTTAATTCAGAAATGTTGTTAATTCCAAATAATATCATGGTATACTTGTTCCAGCTTTATATTTCTGGTAGCCATAAATAAAAAAGGGAATTGTATTGCAGACAGTACTTGATACTCTTCTTCCCTGAGGCCACCAGACAGATGAAACAATAGTTTTCACTTTCAAAATGCCAACAAATCCAACCACAGATACTGTGTAAAGCAACAGGCACAATGCAAATTGAGCAAGTAAGGACACAATACAAAAGACAACTTTGCATTAAGGTGGAAACCTATCTAAATTACAAATGTAGGAAACCCTCATTTCTGCATTAAAATAATAAGTGATATAATAATCACTTTGTCTCCTTCTTTCTAAGGAATAAGCCATTACCATGCTGTCTGTAAAACTGTCACTTGGTGATGCTGCGTAGCTGCTGCTCCTGAATAGCAGAACTCATCCAACTTTCATTTATTTTGAGTTGTGAGAAAAGGAAACTAATGAACTCTGAATAATTAAGACATTTATAATACAAAACTAATGTGTCTATATATGGCCTAAGATTCTTATGTGATGTGGCTAAAATGGCATACAAATTATCTACAATTTTAAGTATAAGGTCATTAATTTCTTTTCATAGGTAGATATCAATTTTTATATCAAATATTCAATATTTTATGAATTACTTTTACTGGTCAACTTCTCTAATTAACAGTGTAAAAAAATGAAAAAAATGAAATACCTAAGCTAAAAAAACTGTATTTAACTTACTATGTACAAAATAAACCAAATTATTGCTTTTTCTGTGGAATAGGTATACAAAAGAAAATCAAATAGAATTCATCGAGACAGAAAGTGATGCATGAGGCTATTAACTTCTGAGACATGTCAATAAAAACAGTAAAGCAAGATACTTTGAGTCTAGCTCTCCTCCATTTCAACAACTAGTTTAACTAGGTAAGAAAAAACTGCCTATTTGCTAGGCAGAAGCTTGGGAATATAAGAATATCTGCATTAGCTAAATATCTTTATGAATGCAGAATATGTATAGATATAAATCTGAAAATAATCTCAAATAGAATGTATGACTTAAAAACATTTTTCTATGAAAGGTTCTAGTTTCAATCAAGTATCTACAAGTAACAAATATGGTTTTATTAAGCAACATATAAACAATTCTAACAAAGGACACTTGAACAATGAATCACAAACCTCACTTGTAAATTGTGAGCTATTCCCACATACCTACCAACTGTAAATGTTTGTTCAGCAGATAATCAGAGACTAGTTTGGATCAAGAGTTCTCCTACAGTAGAAGGACCTACAGGTATAAAAGAAATGTGTTGTTAAAACAAAACTACAACTGAAACACAGCATCTCACACAGTAAGGATCCACAAGTAGTTGTTACAGACTATTGTTGTTAACAGAGATACTCTTTCCTGAGTCAGTTTGCAAGTATTCTGTAGGTTTTCATCCCTGTTTCACCTTATTAATTAACACAGTAGAAACTGAAATTTCCCCTAATAACAGTTATTAGCTGATAGCCAAAAGGCTTGCCCTTCCTATGTGCTGACCAGGTCACACAAAGAAGGGGAAGGTGAGTAGCCATATTAAAATGCTTTCTCTTTCCCCAAATCCCTCAGGGAAGGTCCTTACCACTGTGCCAATAAATTTCTCATGGCTGCCTCCATCATAAATACTCTGATTAAAATGTAAATTCAACCAACCTATCAGCTTCCCATTAAGAGGACTCTTTAAAAACACCATTAATCAGCTGAGAGATATGTAGTGAAATACCACTTATCAATTCTAACTGCTTATGACAGTTAACAAAGCTTTATATTTGCCCCAAACATGTGCTGATCTATCAATTATGCCAGGGTTCACTCTCACGCTAATTGTACATTTTCTTCTCTAATGCATTTTTGCTGTTATCTCATAGGCTAATGAAAGCTGGGAAATCAATACATATAAATTATACATGCAAAGAAGGACTGCTGTGAACATAAAGTTTCTAATTAATTGCACTTGATTAATTTATATCCTTTAATTATCTTGCTAAGCCACAAACAACATAAATATTCTTGCAATCTGGTTATTGCTATGTCAGTCATAAAAAAAAGCAGACACAGTAAATCTATGAAATCCAGCAAACTCCATTGCCAAAAAACATGGTATGGCATAACACATAAATATAACTGGACTTACTCAAGACACCTATGAATAATTTTACTGTGACAAATTACCACTAAATATGTTGTATAGTTATTTGATTAAGGTTATAATGATGTTATAACTTTACACGTAGCATACAGGGTAAGCAAAATGCAGGCATTATCATGCAGCCTTATGGAGGTTCTTATTTGTATTTATAAAACAAATCTTCAATAGACATGTAAGTGATATTGATATCTGATTGGTTAGGGCCAGGGATCAAATTATCAATATTCTAAATTAAGGCATTACTGCTTTTCTGCACTTAAGATTATATGGCAATTTGTTTGCAGAGTTATCTGAAAGCCAGAAATGCACACAATCAGAACCTAATAATGATATACCCAACTCTAAGCAGAGTTAAATAAGAATTACCATACTGTCTTTTGTAAGAGGTAATTGGCCAAATATAAGTTCTTCCATTATGTGAGGAGCTGTAACTGTAGATACTTCTTTTTCCTTTCCAATTTTGTCCACTTTGGTAAACCAACCATATGTCACTGTTCTGAAATCTAATCCTATCAATCCACCAGACTTGCTCTTTGTCCTACACAACAGCATATTACTGAATATCTGTATCTACAACTTTCATAAACGTGTAAAAAGAAACTGTATCTGTCTACAGGGAGACTCAGACAGAGACCATCTGTCAGTGACTAAAGCTATTCTTTAAAAAAGAAAACATTCATCTGGGATTTGCCCTTTACAGAGTAAACCCACTTAACCTCCCAATAAGATTAACTGTTATTTGTTTCCATTAAACAAAAATGACCACGCTAATATGCATTTAATAGCATGAACAATGAGAGAAACATGAACTTTAACAATTTTTGAATTCATTAAATCATGAAATATGTTATTTAACAGCAGCTATTTTATTATTCATAAATAACTTTTCTTTTGCATTACAAGCCTTCTTCCCTGAAGTTGAGACTAAAAATATATTTAAAAAAAAAATTAGGGTAAATATTGAAACTAAGACAACAGGCTCTTGAGTCTGCCACATATTATAGATAACAATGACTGTATATAAATTAAGTCTGAATAATACGTATAAAAACCCAATACCTTTGGAGCACTGATGATTTTCACCTGTGCCCTCAACATCCAGGCATTTAAAAAGAAAGGTATTTAACTAGATTGATTATAGGAGGCTGTCTGAGTAGAGTTAGTGCAATGTAATGGAGACTGTACTCTGTGCTTCTCTTTGCAGCAGCACAAATCACTGAACCAGCCTGAAGCTATACAGAAAAATACCTTAATGTCTCTTCTTGGGCTGACAAAACACAGCAGCACTGTCATGTGAGACTCCCTCTTCTCCTGGGGAAAAACACAGTAGGAGAAACCTTTAAATGTAGGCAACCCCTTCGCTCCCAATATTGTCTTGTGCTTCTTTTGTCAGACCAAGTTAGTGAGAGGTACTATAGTATTAAACAGCATCCTAAAACATGAAAAGGTGAAGTGCAAAATCCCTCATAAAATTAATTCCTGGGTCTTTGCCTGTTTAGCTCAAAATTCTACCTCTAAATCAACCTAGATAAGAAGCACAAAAGGTGTCCTTGTCCCCTTAGGAGAAGCTTGAGGTGAGTTCAATAAAGTCTGTTTCTACTGTAGGCATAATTCAAATCTTACTGCAGCCAGTGGGAATATATTCACCAGCTTCAGTTAGCTTTGCATCCAGCTCCCTTCATTAATGGTAGTGGCACTATGCAATCAATAAACGTTAAGACAAAGCAATCATACAATCATTTTCTCAGTGAGAAATTGGCATATGCTATAAATAAGAATAAATAAATTGATGAGAGGAATCATTATTACAATTCAGCACAGCTTAAGAAATTGTTCCTAAAACAGAGAATCCAGAAAATACAGGCTTCCTCCCTCTCAAATACAAAGTATACTAAGGAACTGAAGCAGAATGCTTTAGGCATGTAAGTCTCTGCTTACTCTAAGAATCAACCAATGCCTTACTAAAATACACTGTATCTAATGATCCAACATCAGGGGGAAAAAAACTCTTACAATATATACAGAGTTATACAGAAACAGATATTTTAAACTCAGATTTAGTAGATACCAAATCTAGATGAGGATGCATCCTCAGTCATTTCAAATCTGCTAAAATCTCCTTGTATTGGGCAGGTGGTAAGACCACAACTTTTCAAATGATGGAATCAATCCTTTGATACCATTTGTGTTGGCTTCTGATCATCCCCTGTGAGAGAGCAGCTTCAGACTGGCAGTGCCCAGTGTTTGTGTGCTGTCTGTAAAGCTGCAGCTGGACAATGAACTTGGTGTTTTCATTACTTTACAGAAAAAACGGTGAAGAGTGAAATTGAGAAAGGCGTGAATTAACAAGGATCATGTTTAGCTACCGATGAAGTTGTGACATAAGACTTGCCACGTGCCAGACACTTCCAGCACAGAACACTCAGCAGTCACTAAGAAGGAACTGAAGGCAGCAGGAAAAGCCTTTATCCATCCAAACCCCAGCAATTCATCGAAGGAAAAGCTTCGAAGGATGTAACTTCCACTAGAGTTCACTGGATTTGACACTTGAGATATAAAGCACCTAGATAGAAGCAGAGTACTGAGGTTTGACTGCAATTACCTTATCTTTCCTATTTTTAGTGACAGAACCAGATTATTTTAAGTGCATTTTATAGAAAACCCTTCTTTACTGAAATATAAAGACTGTAATAAAGACAATACAATGTTTTGAAACTGTTTTAAATCCTTCACTCAGCTTTGCTTCTACAGATTTAACATGTAGGGGTTCTAATCTTACTGCTACTAATTAGAGCTTTAGTGTAATTGTGCCAACAGGGTGCTTGGCATAATAATTACTATTGAGAGATTCTGGTGGAGCAGTAACATGCCCACATAATACAGATATGTCTAATATTATACAGCAGTCACCTTTGTATGTTGACTCTCAAGCTGGATTTTAACCAAGTAAGGGGTTATTTTGCCTTTATTATAAAGCTTAAAAGGCATATACATATGTATGATTTTTTTGAATATTAATTAGGCAGAAGAAAACTAGAAGGCACATTTTACTTCACATCCTTCATAATTTAGTCTAGTTTGGCATGGGAAAATGAACAAAAGCACTTATGTTGGCAGGCCATACTTCTAATGTAATATTAGACTTTTTTAGGACAATGTCCTCAGCTGCAAAGTTTACCATAATATACAATAAACAGAACTAAAACCAGAGGATGAGTAAGACTTAAAAATGTGAATTTAGAAAGTGCCTGTGCTGCATTCCATTACAGTCCTACTGGTTTTGAAACAAAAATTTATGTAGCTACTTGAATAAATCTATTCAGTGAAATACATAAGACAAATTTAAGGGACAATGCAGGAACACTAACAAAGATATAAGGGAACATTTTTGATCACTTAGTAACATTTAGTATCTTACTGTCTAACAAGTTTCAGACAATGAAACTTTGTTAAAGACGTAAATCTATAGTGAAAGAACACTTACCAGCATTGAGATGTTTTGTTCGGTTTGTGTTTTTGTAACCTCTAGAAATATCAGCTTAGGCCATACAATCATGAATAAAATAAAACCTTAATTATGGAAATGACTACAGATATAAGAAGGATGTCAAGAGGAATTCAAATATGTGAACCCTGCACAATATCATAAGTTAAAAAGTAATAAGCCTTTTCTGATTAATTAAAGTATCTTCTTTTAAAAAAGAAAAAAGTGAACTCTTTAAAATAAGAAAATTTACAGCATGGAGGCTGAACCAGAGCTTCATCCAGAACAGACAGGCTTGTTTTTACTGCCCCTTAGTGCTTCCCTTTTAAAGTGACAGGAAACCAATTTCTGATTACAAATCAATAGGTTAGCACATTATCATCAGAGAGTAAATTCAGTTGTTGATATTAGATCATAGAAGAGGGTATCAGAAAAGAGCAGCTGTTGCCATTTTGATGCATACAAAAGTCAGTAAACAGCACTGCTTTTCTGCAACTCCGTTTTTTAAAGGAACAAATCTTGCAGAATAAGTCACATGTGGCTTATTTATCATTTGTGGGTCACTATCAGGAAAAACAACTGTGACAAATGTACCACATACATAAAGTGCATAAATTTAAGCCTCAAAACTAAGAACCACTGAAATGTGCTGTATTAATTAATATACTGGAAACAAAAAGTATGTATGCGCCTGTCACACAGAATACCTTTTGATGAAGTCTCTTTTTTCTTTAAGCTTTTAAGATAATCTTAGAGAAATCATCAAACTATAAAAAGAAATCAATAAAACAGAAAAGGTTCCCATCACCCCTAAAAAAATCCATAACTTTTGCATTTTAATAGAGACACTACAAGACTATACCAGTCATTTTCTTTCTGATGTGTTCCTTTGATTTCACTCTTATCTCACAGGACTCTTGACTTTCCTGAGAAAGGGATTATTGAATTGTATGTCTCCCTCAGATGCTCTTGATCATTCAAGTAGTCTGTACTTAAGAACGTTACAGAGTCTGCTCAGCTGCTGGCTCCTTGGGAACTCATCAGGGACTGTCATCTTAATATTAATTGGGTTTTGTGCAGGAATCCAAGTCCCACAATGAGAGGGTTTCAAGAGAGAAGATTATGCCCAAAGCCAGATATAAAGACAAACATATTTAGCACAACAATTATGATAATTGCAGAAACACTCTGAGAAATAAGTAAATCTGATTAAGGGCACTTCTACATGATCAAATATTAATCTGATGTCTTCACTCTAACCTGGTTTGAACATAAGAGGCTTCTTATGGTTTTATGTATTAACAGATTTGTGGAAGCTGAACTCATAGTACCTAATAATATGGTACATCCAAGTCAATACAGTAAAAGGATCTTTACGGAATGTAATCCACTTAAATTAAAAATAGACACAGATTGAATCATAAAGCTTAAATTAAAATTGACATAGAGTCAATCAATAAAGCATTTTATATAAAGTCTTGTATAAACTAATGTAACATATTTCAGTCTCATAGCACAATAACTTGTGCATACTTATTTTTATTGAATAAAGACTGCATCACTTCAGAACAAAATTATCATGAATACCACTCCGACAAAGCTTAAAAGTTTCCAGACTGACATAACATCCAGCAAATTAAATACACTTATATTTGCAAATGTGAAATTTATGTATCTTTAAAATATGTGCATTACTTATAGAGATTTGAAGTATAGTTAAGTCATTTCATCCTTAAAATCACTCTGATTTATAGAACTGTGGACAAAACTATATTTTCATTATATGTAATATCACAGTGGCAGCAAAATAAGTTTTTTTGCCACTGATTTCTCTACATATACATGCATCCACATACTTGCATACAATTATATACAAATACAGACCACTGAATGAAAATTCCATACAAAATCATGTTTCATATTCTGTACTCATTATATTTAATACTACAATGACAAGTGTTTTCAGTTTGCTATGCACAGACCACTTTGAATAAATCTGAAATTAATATATACAATATGCACTTGTTAATATAAATTTGAAGAGGTAGAAGCAATGCCTGAGAGCATCTACACTATATTTGCATAATCATTTAACTCAGATGAAAGCTTCCATGTCTAGCTAAGTTTTCAAAATTGAACATAAAGCATCTGAGAGCGATTACAGTAATATATTCAGGGATATAAAGGAGAAGGAAAAAAAGAGAGAATGTATCAAAAATTATAATACAAAAATGAATTATGTCAACATAGGACAGAAACACACAGATGAAGATGCCTATTTATCCATCTTTATTTGTAAATATTAAGCACATATAGGCATTATGTGAAAGGTAAATCTTGCCAGCATGGCTTACCTCCCATGGTAATTAGGCTTGTGTTTCTGCTTTATTAACTCTGATACAACAGTGTCCTGCCCTCTGTCACCAAGGGTACTAATAGATGATAATCACGTAGATTTGGAAACCATACAAATTAAATGATGAAGTGAGATGAAGTGTAGTAATGCAACGAGTTCAAGGACAAGCAATTTAGTCATTTCAATATCCATTTCCAGGATATTAAATAGAAATACCTGAAGAAACTAGACTGCACTCTTTAACAAAATTATTATTTACATTCACAAACAAATGAGACATATTCCTGAAGTTTTAATGTTTCAAAGATAATACTAAAAAGTTTGCCTCATGTAATGAAAAAATAGCTTACTTTCCCCTAAAAGAAACATCAGAAATATATCTCTTACTTACAAATGTAATGGAATCTTTACAAGATCTAACACTCGCTATGGACAATTTTAATTTTTTGTGAGGAGTAAGTACATTTTCACAACCCAGTGATAGCAGACCCATATTAGTACACTGGAAATATGTTTTGATCTGTATTACTACATTTCAATCTATATTACTACAATCTTGAAGACACAATACTGATTCTGAGCTCCAAACTACAATTTTTCACCCATTAATTTCAGAGCAATAATACTGCAAACCTACTGTTAATTTTTAAAAATCATTAATTATACAGAAGTTATACAAAAATATAGCTGACAAAACTAATTTAGCTAGAAATAGTTGTCAGCATTTTCTTTTATAAGTTTTGAAATTGTTAGAAGTTGTGAAAAATATCACAATTTTAGAGTCATTTAAAAGAGGCTTAAAATTCTGAAATGTCTGTTTAGATAATAGATTTTCTTTTAAAAAAATTAATCATCTTCGTAAGAGACAATTAAAGCCCTGACATGAATGTACTAAGTCTGCACATTTTCACAGTGGTTAACTGTGTTTTCAAATTCAGCCTCATTTTTTGCAATTTATCAATATTACATTTTTCTTATCACATTTTTTTAATGCACAAGACATTTAGTTTCAATGTCTTATATGTTCAATGTAAATCTGAGACTACTAGATTTTTAGAAGGTAGAAATATATTTAATTATGTTTCTCAAAAGCCAAATATACTTAAGCATAAACAGACATTCAGAAAAATAGGGGAAAAAGTTTATGTCAAAGAGGGTGGTTTTGTTGGTTTTCTTTTTTTTTTTAGTAAGTAAACAGGTGAATGCAGCTCCTTAAGTATATTGTCCAGTTGTCAAAAATAACAAACCCTGGCTCTTGGGAAAGCAATATGTGTAATTCAAATCAATCACATTTTCCCAGTAGTTTTCTAAGCCCAGATATTCACATCAAACTTCTCACCCCAGCATTAATAGTTTTGAATTCTGTTAGATGCAAGTTTAAATAACCAGGATGCTTGTTAGAAACACAATTCTGCTGGGCCTATACTGTGCATTCTGAAAGCAAATGCACTCCATTCTTTTTCAAACTAAACTACAACAGTACATTTTAAAACATCACTTATAACAAAAAAAAACATAACATACTATTTGTATCTTGTTTATGCATACTGACAAAATATTACTTCATTCTTTTAAGTGTTGAGATAAAAAGAAATATGATTTCTGAGCTTACATTGAGTTCTGCGTAAAAAACTATTTTAAATTATATCAAAACTTTTAGCAGTTTAACAATCTTTCAACCTACAAAGGATGCAGTTTATTGCAGTACCAGAAAATGCATATAAACCACATAATATAATTTCATCTCATATTTAAAAGGTTCAAGTGCTATGCTTTTTAAAGGTGTTTCAAAAATTATAGTTTCCATCTTTAAAGAGGAAAGGCTTAACAGACAAAAGAAGTGCAGCTATTTTGCTAATCATCCAAGTAGCTACTTTCTGTTCTGAGAAATTGTCTTCTGTGCCTAGCATGTTTACATCCATTCAATTCTAGATGCAGATTATGGCAATTAGATATTTATCCTCCTTAATGTACACTGTTTTTATTTATGTTGAACTTGAATCCATTATCAGAAACAAAGCTGCATACATATAACCCGAACCAATTGCTGGAGATGCACACAGACTACTGCTTGTTTACTTTGGGTAGACTAATCTTATGGCATGCATTAAAAATGTTGTACTTGTCACTGACTAATACAACAAATTGAAACCTTGGAACAATCTTATTTACTATTCAAGTGCTCCATATTTGATTCTTGCATCAGAATTTTCACTTAACCCTTTTGTTAAATAACTGAATCTTACAGCAAGGCACTACTACACTACAATTTGAAGCTAAACACAAGATAATTTCATTTGTTGCAAGTAGTTTTTAATCTAAAAGATACATCAAGGTTGCATTACCTTACTAAATGCTTTTAGCCCCTCAGTATGCAGTACATAATTGAATATTTCAACTGATTTATTCTATTCACACAGCAAGGGTTATTGTTTAAAGAAAAAAAAACCCAAAACTTTCCCTCATCTGTATTCCATAAATAAAATGCTAGCTGCTGTTTTTACTTACAGTTTCCAGAATTTTTCTCTTCTAAAATATTTTAGCTCTTAATATTAAAGTTTTATTAGTTATTCTGACAGAAAATTCAAACCTTTACTAAGTGACATGAGCAGTTACAGTTGGTTTAAGTGTGCTTGGGTACCCCTGATTCCATCAGGAAAAAACCAAAACAATATATGGCATATGTTAACATCTAATGACTGAAAACATACCCACTAAAATAGTCCCCCAGACTTAAAGGAAATCACTACTTAATTCCACAAACATTTGTTTCAGCTCAGGAATTGCGCTAGAAACTTTTAAGTAGTTTTGTGCTTCAAAAGCGACTGCAGTTGACGCGAGGAGCCATAAGATGCTGCACAGCACCATCTGCTGGTTCGCACACCGGGCTCCGAGACAGCGCGGCCGCTTCCCCGGGCGACGAGAGCTCCGAAAGATGCTGAGCCACTCACCTCAGCTCCACGGGACTCGCAGAATTCTGCACGGATTCAGCGCTCAACTGAAAGAGAGTGAGAGAGAGACACAGAAAAGGAGTCAGATGTGTACGCAAAGACATCTGAAATTCATACAGAGATGAAATCTGAGCAGATTTCTGGGAGAGAAAAAAAAAAAAGAAAAAAANAATTTCCTTTGTCCCAGTCCAGGAAAGTGCTCATTTTAAACTGCTCAATGGACATTATTTTCTTCTTCAATCTAGATACCTTCTCTTTTGGGAGGAAATTTAGGTGGTTGTTAGATGCAGGAAGAATTTTTTTTCTTAAGCAAGTATGTCATAACAGCTTCTATTCTAGATTAATCCTTACTTAATAGATGTTAAATACAGAAACAGTTACTTTACTTTGGGTTATAATGAATAAAGACATTAAAAATCGTATAACTGTAACTGATGAAGAGTGTATTTTTATTTTGTTCAGCCAACAGATATGCAAGCTGATGAAAAGTGATAATTGGAATGTTATCATTACAAATGTGAAATATAAAACGGTCTTAGAAATACTTTCTAAGAAATGACTGGTGAGCAAGTTTATTGTTTTAAACTTCTGTTGGTACTTAAAAGGAAACTACCACCAATCTCACTTTAACTACAATTGTTTGCTATAGCAACACAAAAAAATAACTTTTCCCCCTAAAATGCGATCATCCAGGCCTCTGAAATGACAGGTTTTTTAATGCAGTTTACCTATGAGCAGTGGCCATAGATTTAAAACTTAAAAACAAACTGTTCAGCCTTAGCAGAGCTGTTTGTGCAAGCAGCACCCTCACACTGTGAGGGTACAGGCAACAGGGCTGTGTGTGACAGTCCTTCCCTGGTGACACCATTCAAACCACAGGGGCAGAATTCTATAGATGGGAAACCCAGATTCTGCTCACACCTCTGACTGCTCCCTGTAAATTAATTTGTTTACTTGATGCCTGTTTCATGAGGTGCGTAGGGGCCTTAGCTGGTACATGTGCATACCAAAAATGTCACACATTCAGTACCCACTGTGGGGTCCTGGCCACAGTGGGCTCTGTGACAGCTTGATGATAAACAGCTGCCCTGCTCAGGGAACAGGCACAGCACTCTGGGCAACACCAGCAAACAACAGGTAAGCAGTGTTAGGAGAACTCATATTTCAGGATAATAGGACAGGCTACTTTGGAAATCCTATTTTTGAGCTGTCCAAGCCAAGTGTGGTGAGAACTCAGTTTAACGCCTGGACCAATTTCAGCAAAAGCTAGCTCAGATCTTCAGGGCAAAAATCAAGTCAGAAGAATCCTTGTCTTTCTTTCCCCCAAAAACTCACAGTCAAATGCCTTTGTTATATATACAAGTAACTCTAATTAGTATACACCTTATATTTAAGCTATAGCAACATTTGAGGTTAAAAAAATAAGTTCAGAGCAGTCTGCTTTCCCAACAGTAAAGCAGGAATCAAACCAGCACGCCCTCCTCCTGCAGCCAGCACAAGAGCCCCCTGAGATCTGCAAATCCAAAGCACAGCACATCATGTGTGTCTATACCACATGACAGAAGGTATGGAGATAAAAAATAATCTTGGTTGGCACTGGTGTACATAGGAAAATATCAAAATAATAGATAAGAAAAAGCTTTGAACAGGCTTATCAGATTTCTTTGGCAGCAGTACCATCTGCCAGAACCTCAAAAATAAAAAACGTCTTTAGTTTAGAATACTCTCTATCCTACAAGTATTTTTATAAAGTTTGATTTGGTATTGTCGATCCCACAATATGCTTCTATTTCAATTTACTTCAGAGAAATGTTGCTGTATTTCAGTGACTCAGTAGATATGCACTAAGCATAATTTCATTTGTCACTGTAGTGATATGTAATATGTGATATGAAATCTCTTCAGTGTGATGACGCATGAAAGTTTCTTGCACTAGTTTTAAGAAAATAATTGTTAAACACAATCAACAACAAAGAAACAAATAAACATATCCCAACTGTAATAATGAAAAAAAAAGATGACAAAAAGGGATCCAAAGTGGTATCTCTAGCTGCACTACCCTACCTGCCTGGCACAGCCAAAGATGAACTCCTGTCAGCATCTTTATCATATCAACATCTAGTATAACTTTTAATTCCTTCATGCCTCTGTAAAGGAATAAGTTTAGTGTATCACAAAACTAAAGTATAATTACTCATCAGTACTAAGAGATTTACAGCTGTTTCAAGCATTATTTACAAATATTTTAATTTTATTCTACCAAAATGACTAAATTCTTTCTAATTCCTAGTATTACAGGTGGTATAAGCTATGCAAAACACACTGGATTAAAGCTTTGACACTCCTACACACATACCATCTTGCAAATATATTAAATATCCATGTGCCAAGAATCCAGCAACCCAGATGAAACCTCTAGGATCACAGATAACAGTACAGAGCTGGACATTTTCTCCTGAGTTTAATAAAGGCATTATGTTGTAGAGATATAGACTTCACTTTCAATCAATTTAAAAGAGAAAATAAAATTTGAAAAAAAAATTTAAAAACTACCTCAACATCTGAAAACAACACGAAAGCTGTCCTATAAATAATTAACCAGAAAAGACATTCATTTTCACAAATTTCAAGGGAATTTTGATTAGCCATTTGTTTTATAGTCTCTGTGGGACAGAAAACATTTCTTCCACATTTGTGCCAAGTGCCCCTAACAAACAGAGCACTTAAAAAAAAAAAAATCTGTTGCAGCCAAAACAAGTCCTGTCACAAACTGCATTTTAATTAAATACTATCCAGACAAATCAGTAAGAAATCCCAGTTATTTAACAGCTTCAATGAGACTGATACATGTGCTATGAAAGGAAAAAAACCTCAGCAAGGTATCACTTTTAAGGAACTGAATATTATTTAATTGCATGGAAATGAGATACATATGCTTTGAACTAATGTGGAAGTACTTATCCATAACATGGCATTTATCAAAGATTAACATCCTCCAATAGAAACATTTTCAAGCTACTGCCCATGGCCACAAGAAACTAAAGTTAGAATAGGAGATGGCAAAACCAATTCAAAACTCTGTTTCAAGAATATTACTGTGCAAGAATGATTACCCATGGCTACTGAATATTTGAAGCTACTACATCCTGATTTAGAATGACTGTGAGTCATCGCTTGCTTATGGACAACTACAAATGTAAATGTCTATGACAAATAAACACAAACAGATCTCTGTTGTTTCGAAGCAGTGACATGCAATTTTTCCACTAACACAGTACTATAAATACTACCTTCTGCAACCAATTAAAGAATTTGCAAGAACAACCTCAAGTAATAACATATATTGTGCCTGTAACTTCGAAAGTTTTGAGATTGCACACATATAGCATATGAAAATCAAGACAATCATTATAAATGCAAACGTAGAGCCAATACACAGTGGTGTTATTTGATAAAATGGTGTAGAAAAAGAAAATCTAGAATACAAAGCCTAAAAGTAGTTCCACCACAGTGGGCTTTACAGCACTGAGCACAGTTTCCAAAGCACTCAGCACTGGTGATGGAATTTAGAGGCTAGGATGGATTTGTTTTACTTTGAACACAGAATCATGTATTGCTTTGGGTGGGTTATTATCCAGTTCCAAATGCCCTGCTGGGGACAGCGACACCTTCCACTAGACCTGTCTCACTCTGCAGAACCTTGGTCTTGGTTTGCAGTGTATCACCACTGTATTTTACTTTATTATTAATACTGTGATCTTTGTTGCTACCCTGGTTATTTCTATTCTGTGCCCTTGAGTTTACAGACACCTTGCCTGTTTGCAGAAGGAGCTGCCATTACAGGCTGCAGACTCAGTAAAATTTACTACAAAAGGATCCTGAAAGGATCAAGCCATGGGATTCATTACATTCCTATCTCCTTAAAAAACCTAAACAAAGAAAGAAAACCCATGCCCACCCCCAAGCTCCACACACTCACAAAACTAAACACCCTCAAACTGAAAAATAAAATTAACCCTTCCAAATGGAAAATAAATTTACACAGGGAGCTGGAGCAATTGTCACAAATTTCCATAAGCATATATTACAGATTGAAAAAAACTGGCAAGCAAAGTAACAAGGGTGGTTCTGGGAGCCTTACTTAATGGTGTGCATCTAACTAGTAGAAAATCCTATTTTTCAATATCCCAGCGTAGAATATTGATTTTTTGTATAACCACTGCCACAGTTCTGTAAAGGTTATATATGAGCTCTTGTTTAAGCATGTTAGCAGCCTGACAAAATCTATGCAAACAATCATAAACAGGCATAAACTACAATATCTTATTAGGCATTCTAATGACATTTTTTAGGATAAATGTATTATTATGTTTAGCCATTTGATGGAATGGTATCCTAAAGCAGTCATTCCTTGCCTGTTTTAAGCTTTCACCTAATTTAAGATCATTACTGCCAGAGCTCTGAGAACACTATTTCATAAAAAAAAGAGACTTAACAGTTCCATTTGAGTTAGTGTCTCCAATGACATTAAGCAGGTGTCTTTTCAAAATATTTTCTTAAAAGAAAATTCTGACAGTGTGTCAGAAAAAGGCATCAATACAAACACAGAAATAATAGTATGGTTTAAAACCTTTTTCTAATTTTTGATTAGCACACAAAAATAATTTTAGTACTAATAATTCTCAAATATTGAATATATTCACCTATGAAGGCATAAATGTGCTACTGAATGAGTTAATACAAAAAAAAAAAACAACCCTCTGGTGCGAAATTAATGATTGGGTATTTAAATCTGACCTGCATGAGAACATAAGAAAGAACAAGTTAGTTCCTTGCAAGCAGGTAGCAATGAACACTACCAAATAATATATATCTCAAGGGATTTGTAAAAATGTAAAAGAAAACATGAAAAAGAGAGAAAAGAGAAAACTGAAATTTTGAACGATGGCTAAAATATGTCTTTAAATTCGCTTAGATTTGCTAAGTAGAAAAACTGCAAGTGGAAAGGACAATGGAAAATATTTTGGTTTTTTTGATGTAACATCTATGCTGTTGCATTTTCCTGAGCAGATTTAAGTCACGGTACCCAAATAGTACATGAAGTTTGCAACAGAAAGCAAATTTATAACTTTTTTCTCTGGGCTGAATTTATATTAATTCTTCTGAATACATATATGCTATGTCATACTTGGAAAGATCATGTTTCAGCTCTTTGAGGGCTGGCCCATTTAAACCCAAATCCCCTCCCTGGCTTTAATTAATGAGAATATGATCAAATATATCCCTGCAACATGTTGGAGTCTGTTGCTGCTACCTTCACCTCAAAAGCACACGTCCTAGAGAATATTGTTTCATGCCTGTAAAAGACTACTTTCCCTCTTATTAAGGACACGCATAACCAAGGGACAAGAAAAGAAGCCTTCAGGGAAAAAAAAGGAGCCAGAAGATGTGTCTTTTGGAATATAAGAGGCCATATGTTTTAGAGGTAGCAAATGAGTCTGATTCAGATTCAAAGCTTTCCAGATAATGTGTCAATTGATACAGAAACCTCAAAGATACAAAATACCCTCTTTGCCAAACTGCAGATCCAAGTACTAAATTGCAGTCAATCATGGTCACAAGGAGATGATTCAGAGACAGACTTATGCCATCTCCCCAAAATAATTTTTACAGGTTACATGAATGCAGATATTAACAGAACTCTACAGACAAACCACAATTACAATTTAAGCCTGTATCAGGCTCCTTTACTAGAGATACTTTTCCCACCACAGAAACTTAGCAGTTCCTAGTGACTGATGCAATATTTACTTCAAATTAGACTGAATTTCCATATGTCCAAACGATAAATCCAAGTGGTATTTCACATGACCAAGCAGAAATGCAACTTGGGTATCCTCCAGTTTGCAGATGATGCCAAATTGCTTGTGGATGGAAGAACTTTATATTCAAAGGGATCTCATCAAGCCAGAAAAGGGGAACAACAGAATGCTCACTGAAAAAAAACCAAAAAACACTTTTGGAACATCAGTTTCATGCAGTAATGCAGGTTAAGGTCAATTTAGTAGTTAGCAGTTCTGCAGAAAATCTTGCAGGCCTTAGAAGACATAGGTTTTTAATAATTAGAACAGACACTTAGAGAGATTATGTTATCTCCAGCTTCTGAGATTTACTGAATTTAGACAGATAAATCATTAGGAACTCTGTTGAACTGGGAAGTCACTCTTGCTCAGAGCAGGAGGTTGGGCTAGGTAAACTTTCTCAGAAATAACCTAATGGTTATCAGCACAGGATTTGAGACAGTAAACTACTTTCTGACAATATCAATGAGCAATTTACTCTCCAAAACTGCAGCTTGCTTGTGAAGAAACAGTTGTGAACACACAAGCAAGAGAATGAAAGAATGAAAATATGTTGTCCAGCCTTTTTCCACAAGAGCATGCACATCTGGCACATCTGACAGCATTGTTTATATCAAGTTTTTAATCTAGCCACTCAATTTCTGTCCTGGTTGTGTGCTTTTTCCCACAGTAAGAGGAATTTCTACTTCAGGTAAATGAAATGTGTTTCCAAACCAAACCAAGCAGATTCTGAAGGAGCAAAACTAATAAATCCTCCTTTCCTGTACAGTTTTGCCCCAAGGTGGATAGTTCATGTGGCTTCCCTGGCTTCTAATAAAGGCTGGTGTTACATTATACTTGTCCCTCTCAGGGGAGTAAGAACTTTCTCTTCTAACCATTGCTTATTTTCCTAGGGCTCACAGAACTAAATATCTTTCAGATTTCTAGCTCTCCACCACATTTATTCTGGAATGACAAAATCAAAAAGTTTTAGCAATAGATGCAGAGACACTCCCACACACTGTCAACACAACTGCTCTAAGTCACTTCTGTGTGATCACCCTGGAAAACACTGGTGAGCCATGAACTTGGAAGTTCTGAATGCAATCTCAGCAATTCTAAATCCACAGTAGCAGCTGCTATTGGTCAATATAAGTTCATCTAGATGTCTACAAAACTAAATTGACCTCCAAGGAAGGCTTGCCATAATATTCTCATCATGAAGCAGAAAATAGTCCTATTTTAAAGAGAACAAGGAGGTCATTCCTATGCAACTGTTACGTTTTAGGAAACATCAAGAAAACAACCTTTTAATTAATTAAGTGGTCCAGAAACTGAAGAAATTGAATTATTCACTATAGTATCCTTCTTGATGGTATTTCAATTTCAAAATTAAACATCAATCCCGCTGGATTTTCTTCCCCTCCTTGAATTCCTACTCATTCCTACCCTTTTCCCAATTTATTAACATTGTATTTTATAGATTAAAAGCTAAATGTCTGTTGCTAAAATCTTCCTCTTTTGGATTTAAAATGCATCACGAATATAAATATTAAATTATAGCCAGATAACCATCATGATATCCTGGGATTTGAAGTTTACACTGGTGCCATGCAAAGTAGAACTCTCAGCAATGACATTAGCATTAGGTGCTTAGGTATTGACAAGGTAGTACTGTGAATTAATCCAGTTTGGAACCTCCTTCATAAAGAAGCTTAAAAATAATTACTAAATTTTAATGGTCTCAATTAATTCACTGAATCTGGTTGCAAAATTGAAGGAACTACCTAGAATAAAGCTTTTAAAAATCTGAGCTCAAAAACCTAATAAGAATAAAGTTAAAAATCTTTGAAAATCAGGATCAAACAGAACAGCTTAACATTATTGTGGCCTGATATTCACACAGTTTTCACACTGTGGTTTTGTTATTTGAGGAAATTCTTTATGTTTGACTGTTTAACTAACACATTGCTGCAGGTATTAAATTTTGGTTTACATTTAAAATGGTATTTCTACAATGTGTATCCCCAGAAAAGTGGAACACGGTCATCTTAGTTATTAAAAATACTACAAATTAATTACATGATTTACTGCTTTGCTTACTTCTTAGGAAGTTTTTTTCACTTTCAGAGCATCTTTCCAGTGTTTTCACAAATGTTCCCAAATCTGTAAAAAAACTCTGAATTTAAAATAACTCAAAAAGTATATAGGTAGAAATTTTTAGTTCTAAAATCTCATATTTATCTCAACTGCTTGCACATATCTATCCAATCATGCAAAATATCATGCTTCATACCAGGCTAGTCTCAGATTTAGAAAATTGCTAAATGTTTGAAGTCAACCAGGTAGGAAAAAAATATTAAAAAAAACCCACACAGCTACTTCAAGCGCTGTCAATTACTGTGGAGGTACAGGATTTGACTAGTCCCTCTTGAAGGGTGGAAAATTGGACTGTTCATGGTGTTTAGCTGCACCATCCACTTCCAGAGATCTTGGGTAAGAGCAGAGTGGGGTCCAAGAAACACAAGTCTGAATTCTCCTGGTGAAAACCCATTTTATCTGAATCCAGAGCAGAAAACACCATGTAGCCAGTCCAGGCCATTATTATAAGAAAACCAATATTCTTCACCAGCAGAAAATTCAAGACGCACATTTATGAGGAAACCATATTCCTGAGGTCAATTTTCTCCCCCACCACCAGCACAGGTATCAAAGCAAGAACTGGCCAGCTTCAAGAATTTTCAGAATTTATATGCACCTTTCCATGTCTAAGAGTAATCTAGCAGAAGACCTACTTCCACATGAAAGGAATCCCTTATCAAAGAATGAACATCAAGCAATGGACAAAGGCCAGTTCTACCCAAAGGGTGCATAAAGTGTCCTGACTAAACAGAACATACCATGCAGAGAAGGAACCAGGAAGATGTTTTAAGAAACCTGGAAGACATTTTTAAGATGTTATATTTTTTCAATAATGTTTTCATAAGCCAATTAATTCTTTAATTCCCACATCTCCCATACTTTCTGCCACCAGTTAATACTCAGTATGTTGGATTGCACACACCAGTAGTAGTGAACACAGTTATACCAAGGGTTGTGCTCACTGGTTTGTAGCTCCAGTGAACAGGTTGCTGCGGTTCTAATTTTATGTGCTTTTCAAAGGCAGTCACAAAATGAATATCAAAGCACATAAGTAATCCACATTGGGAAATCTGTCAGAAATTGTTGGGAAAATAAAGTGAATCAATAGTATGTCAAGGGACTCAAATGGAAAAAAATATTGAATATTCATTTTCTTGGTTTCAGAGGAGCAGGGATTTAGTAGAAGTGGAGCAGTTGTAGGATTTTCGACTTTCTTGAAAACATTCAAATAATTTTTGTAACGTGCTTTGAATTCGAAATGTAATTAGAGCCTCTAAAATTACACTTTGCATCTTCATGTTGTATACTGAAGTGTATTCAGAATCATTAGGAGAAGGAGTCTGAATGGCACAACAGTTTTCAAGTATATTGTTGCAAGAGAAAAACTATAATAACCAGAAATACACAGAAAGAAGCCATACACTTGAAAGTACTGCTACAAATTTTGCTAAGTAGAAGAAAATATAAAAAAAACATACCTGGGTTCATTTCGGTGCTTTAATGAGATTTATAGCATATCAAATATATATTTTTAATGTGGTTTACATTCCAGGAAATCTGATATGCCCACACAAGCAACTCTTAATGGAGGGCTATGTCTGTGCAGTTTGTTACTTAGGCTGCAAACTTCCTTCATCCATTTGCCAAACAGTTACAAATATGGTTTTACACAGACCTGATTATGCAATTTCAATATTGGAATAAATGGAAGCACACTTCTATTTTTTATCACTGTTTTTTATAAGAAGATCAGGTTCCTTCATCTTACACATAATACAAGAAAAGAAATTTTGAAATAGACCCCCCAGAGTAACTGTGGAGCAGGAAGAGGGGACAGTGCAATGCCAGAGCAATTTCCCTAGTGCCTATTTACTTTTGCATTTATGGAAATACTCTTATGGGAAAGATTATTCCACTACGATCCAATTGCCAGCCAGCACACTTTTCAAGATCATTCTACTTAGAAAATTGAAAGTCTGAGGCATTCAGGACAACATTAATCATGTATCACCTGGGAAACCTTTGCAACTTCAGCAGCAAATGCTGATCTGCCAATTTAATTTGCCCTCTTACTGTAAGAAACTCAAGCTTTCATCATGGTCTTAGGTTTCCTGAAGTTAATACGAGGAGGAAAACCCCTGAAGTTGTAAGACTTGTGAAGAAACCAGTAGAACTGCTAAAACAATGATGCTCAAACTATCTGAACACAGCAACCCTTATATGAGCTTTACAAAAGACCATATGAAAACCAGAATGTACTGAAGCAAATGAAATTCTAAAACAAAATAATTACTTAATTACAGATTCGTTTGATACAGACAAGCAAAAAGAATACTCCTGTAAAAATGTCAAATTAACATCTATGGAAACTGCAGTCTAATGTTTCACAATTCTTCCAACACTCACATACCTCATTAAACAGAAACAGTCTTTGTGACCAGCTTCTAAGCAATCTAACTCTGCATTAGCAGTGTAAAGCTCATAATAAATACAAAGTGGAAATCTGTTTTTTGCTGTTGTTTTCTTTTTCCTTGGGCATGAGGGTTGTTTTAGTGCAGCTTCATCTTAGTAGAAAAGATACAACTTCAAGACCTATAGAGTCATGGATGGATAATGTAATAAATAAAATTGTACTAGTCTAATCTTGCCTTCTATTTCACTACACTTACTATGAAGACATACAATGCATACAAACAAAACTTTTCTCTTTGACAAAAAAAAAAAAAATTCCAGGAGACACACATCACTAAAAGTCAAAGGAACTTTGAAAAGTATATCAAGGATAACATTTAGAGTGATTTATTGGATGTGAACCTAAAGTAGGAATTACCCAACTCTTAATAACATTACAAATGTATACTCATTGCCAAAACAAAGCATTCAAGATCCACAAAGCAGTTCTAAGTGAGATAGCTGGTCATGTTAAATACCTGATGCATTAAATGTTACTTGACAATGTAATTAAAACTATATCTAGACTATATTAAGCATTACAGCTGTTTCAAAATTCTGCCTAAAACAAGACAGTTACAGCAGTTGTAATACTGCCTCTTTTCATTTGAAACATTCAAACACAGGGTGCCAATAATCCTGGTGCATAATAGGTATTTGTTAATACAGCAAATGGTAACAGCTCTATCTTGCAGAAGTTTCCTATCCATGAAAACAGAAGTTTCTACTCCTGAAAATAATTTTTAAGAATGACAAACAGACAAAAAAGTACAGTTCATCTTCATACTGCTTCCAAATATCCAATACGAAAAACGAAGCTCCCTGAAGTTTGGTCTGTTAGATCCACATGCAGTCCTTGCTTCCTCCTAGAAATTTTGGCCACTGCTTTGTCCACAAGCCCAGTGTGACAGTAAGTGCACCAGCAGCTGGCAAGAGCGTAGCACTTCCCGCTGGTTCAGCCAGAGGAGCAGCCGTGCCACAGTAACACACAACAGGTCTGCCAACTGCAGAAACCTGGCAGACCTCCCAGCTGGCATCTCACTGCACGAGTTATAACTGATGGAAACACTTACCAAAAAGTACTTACAAACAAAATCATCATGTTTCATGCAGATCCACCTTAATTCCAAATCCAGAAAGTAAATTGGCGTGTACATGTGATTAATTCCAACAAAGACTGCTGAATTTGAAGTACTTACCATGCAAACATAAACATAAATACAGTTCTAACAAGTCACAATGACTACTTCAGTGAAATGGATCACAGTGTGAAAATTGTTATTAACTTAAACATGAAAACTATCTCCTCCAAAATGCAAGGTTCAGGCAACTTCATGTGAAATCATGAACCAAAACAAGATCCATATTTAACAAAGCCACATATTTGTTACCATTCAAGCAAAAGTAACACATCCATAACAAACCGTGGTACCTCTAAACAGCCATCATTTGAACTTTGTCCCTGAAGATGATCTGAGAGCTGAAGGGTCTCTCCTGTGAAGACAGGCTGAGAGAGTTGTGGTTGTTGAGGAACAAACAGGAAAGAAGGAAAGAAGGCTCCAGAGAAACCCCAGAGCACCTTGCAGTTTCTGAAGGGGACTTTCAAGACAGGGAAATTTTAGAAGGGCGTATAGGGATGAGATACAAGGGCTAATGGCTTCAAACTGAAAAAGGTTCAATCTAGATTAGCTACAAGGAAAAAAATCTTTATACTGAGGGTGGTGAGGCACTGGCACAAGTTGCCCAGACAAATTGTGGCTGCTTTATCCCTATAAGAGTTCAAGGCAAGGTAGGATAGGGTTTTGAGCAACCTGGTGTAGTGGAAGGTGGCCCTGCCCATGGCAGGGGGCTGGAACTAAGGGTTCTTTAAGGCCCACTCCAACCCAAACCATACTATGATTCTATAAGTTCAATTTTTAAGAAAGAATGTTTCTGAAAGAACCAAAAAGAATTCTCTTGAAAAGAAAAAAATTAACTCACTTGAGAAACTACGGTAACACTAGAAAAAAGGCATATTTAGTACTGTCTTCCCAAATCTTCTATAAACAAATCTAATTTTTTTGAGGCTCAGTAAGAAATAGTGAACTAAATGCTTCACTAAAGAAAGAACAAGGCAGGGAAGCAGCAGTAACCTTTCTTTCCCCAAAACAGATTTGCTCTGCTTTTGTAATATGGATTTAGAGTTGTCAGCCACCAACCTCCACAGCTTCTGCTAAAGGCAATAGAAGCTATAAATACTGAGACTTCCAAGAAACCAGATCCTTATGCACATCATGCTGGTTGACCTTGGAGGGCATTTTGCCTCAAGAGACACAACTGAGACTAAATTCATCTGCATTTCCATTTTGTGTTCTGTTGTAGATAGTAAATCTGGCTGCAGCTCCTTGAGTAACAACTCACCCTTGCCATCCTGTTCAACTAATGAATGCAACCCTTTCACTGAGGTCACACCCAGACTTCACCAAAGCCTACAACTAAAAGTAGTGCTTGCATCAGTCTCTCACTTTTTTTTTTTTTTTTCTTCAATGTCATATTTTACACAGGTCTAACAAGGTTGAGGAGATAATGAAAAAAAAAAAAAAGGCCAAAAAAAAAATCTTTACTCAACTTTCTGCTCTAATCAATCTGTAAGAAACACAACCAATTGTTTTTACAGTTCTTTCCATGATAGCTTGAACTGGCATCCAAATAACCCAGTCTTCAACAAGACATATCCAAAAAATAAAAGCCTGTAGACTGTTGATGAATTGTGCATAAAGCTGGGCCGCACACTTTATGTCAAAACTCTTATAAAAACAGAAAATCATCTGGAGGAGTTTGGGGTTGTATAAACAGATCAAGTTTTAACATAGGGTTATCTCTCTCAATGTGTGTTTGGCCTGAGGGAGAAGTACCAAGAGCAAGTTCTTAATTTTTATAGTTTCTAAAAACAATATAATTTGCAAACACATCTTAAGTAGTAGCTATTTTATACTACTACCACTTCATTAGGAACACTTTAAAAGGTATTTAAAAATTCATATTCATGTGCAATGTAATTGCCATTTAAGTCAGGAATTTACTTTTAATAAACACATTCTTGAGCTGGTAACAGTAAAAGCATCATTCAAACATCATTTCCTGTACTAAATTTTTACCCATATTAACAGACTCAGAAAAGCATCAACCACAAACATGTTGGTGATGGAAATTTCCTAACGCAAGCAGTCTTTATAGATTTCTGCTATTTCAGTGCAGGTCTCCAAGGACCATTTGAATCCATATTAATTTCCTTTCTGGCAGTTATGTGGCCATGTATGAACTGCACTATTTCACTTTTAATCTGTCAGTAATTTAGTAATGTGTAAACTAATTATGCACAGATATTAATGTAATCAGTTTGGGGAGCTATAAAATCAATGCATTTTTACAGACTGTGTTAAAGAGAATTGCATTATTATAGTCATAGGCCTGCTCCTGATACGGCATGGAATTAAAATAATTGAGATCCATGCATCAATACACATTCCCACAACCCATCCAACAATACAATAGTATCATTTTCTATAAAAGAAAGATCAAGTTTTTTTCGTAACATTAAAATTTAATTTCTCTGAAAATAATATGTGGCTTCCTATTAAGAAATACACATTTGATGACATCTCAGGTTTCCTATAGTGAACTAGAAATAAACTGGCTAGCAGCATTTCATCCATAATTCAACCCAAATACTCGGCTTTGCTCCAATGGAAAATGTACAGGAAAGACTGTAACTACAACTCAGCACTGGGGCACATAAGTTAATCAGGAATCACATTTGCAGCATCATGTAACAAGTCATTAAAATTATCAAGCACCACTGTGTATTCAGGCATACAAGAAGAACACTATCAACATACAGAAGCCAAGGTGTGCTGCCACAGACCTCATTCTGCCCTCACATACCCAGCTGCAGCTCATAACACAGAGCATTATGTCCCTTCCTCATCTCCACCTCCCTCACGATCAAAGGCCTTTTTACTTTTCCATGCTTTTCTACATGTTATTTCCTCTGGTTTCTGTTATTGAGGTCATCCAAGACACACAATTCACTTGTGAAATTTAATAATGCCTTTCACCAACTGTACTTACCATCACACACACATGCATCAGGCCAAGCAGGACAACAAGAAGGCAGTTCGGGAGTTACCTCAACAGTTACGACTCCATCTATTTTCTCAGATAATGATTTCCAAGGTAAAAGGAACTTAATTATCTTAGAGAAGCACATTATTCCTCTCAGATTTATTTGAAAACATCAATGAATTCAAAGCTGTGCCACACTGAGAGCACTACTCACAACATAACTACAGCAGTTGCTTGTTCACTCCCATACAATTAAGTTATGTGTCAAAGTGTCACGATACAATTAATCCGCCCAGATTTGATCAGCTGCCAAAAGGCCTAACCTTTTCCCCTTTCCCTGCCTGCCCCTACCTGGCTTTTCTGCCTGCACACCCCTGCAGCCCCTCCTGCCTCTTGCAGCTCACAGGCAGCTCTGGGCTAGGGCAGCAGGGTACACACACTGCAGGCTACTGGACAAATAACATCACTATGCAGAGATAAACACAGCTTGCTTACAAGTAAATTAGTACTTGCTGCTGGCAAAATTAGTGTTTTACACATGTAAAAGATATTAAGACCTCAAACTTTTCATGCTACCTGAGTATTAATTTATAAATTCCTTTATTTATGTACATTAAGAGTACCTTTTAAATTTAGAACTGCAAAGCACATCTGTTTGTTTTTGTACCCTATTTTGGAAAAGGAGCTTCATAGAATTAACTTGAACTTCTAACTGGGCTGGCAGTACAAAAGCACCAGTAACTGGCTTGTGAAATCCTGTCAGCACAGACCCCAAAAGCCCATTTACACACCTGCTTTGTCTTTTCTCTTTTAAAAGTACAGACACTTTTTGGCAGGGGCATAAACAGCAGGGCACACCTCACACAAAGTTCATGTACGCAACAAAATGCGTACAAGAAAACCAGCAATAAGCGAGCTATTTTCACCTGGTCCTTGTCAAGCTTCAACCGGTGCCGCTTCCCGCGGAGCTCCCACACTGAATTCACACCCACTGCCGGGGACGGGCTCCAGGGGACGGCTCCAGGGGACGGCTCCAGGGCACCCCCAGCGCTCCACCCGAGCCCTGCTGGGGCCTGTTTGCAGTGCCGGCACGGACAGGCTGCCCAAGAGGAACAAAGCACAAAAAGCACAAAGTATCACCTTCCCGAGGCTTCTCCCAGCCTCCAGCTGGCCCCCCCGTCCTGCTGGCTCTATGCCCTGCTGGCTCTATGCCCTGCTGGCAGCACCGGGCCCAGCCCAAGGGGCTCGTGGCCACCCCGGAACGCGGAGGGGACAGCTCGCCACCACAGCAGCGCCTCAGCCTTGGCAGGGCCGGCAGAGAGCCCCACGCAGCTCCCCAGGACATTCAGCCTGGTCCTGTTTGTCTGTAGTTTACTGTGGGCCCTGGGGAAAGACAAAAATGTTTGGGGCCTGTGAGGGAAGTCCATGAAACGGAGGATTGGGGCATTTGGGGTCAGTGCCACCAGCGTGTGGGCACGGGGCAGTGCCAGCCCCACAGGCCACCCCACAGTGGGACTGTGAGCCAGGGAAGGGCCTCCCAGGCCGGCAGGGGATAGAGGAACAAGGACGAGGTGTCTGCGGATCACAGGAGGTCCCCACTGGGATCTTTACAACCCCCAAGGGCACCAATGCTGCTGGGTGGGAAAGCACATGGAGGAAAGGAGAGATTTGCTTTCAACCTCTTTAATCTTTTCGTATCATTAAAGAGTTACACGCTCAAGTTTATTTTTCTTGGATGCTAGTACAAGCTGGCTTTGTATCTGGAGCACTTGTGTGCTCATCTTCAAGGAAACAGCAGCGCAGTCTGCAGCCTCCCAGCACTTTGTTATACCAACTATTGACACACATGGGAACAGTTGTAACATCAAATACTACAGTTTGTGGGGATATAGTCAATAAATACTCATTTAAGGGTCATTTATAAAGCAGCTATTCCTCAATGAAATAATTCTTTCAGTTCTTAGCTAAATTTCAGTTTTGTAGCAGACAGAAAAGTGGTTCTAGCTGAAAAGGGCAAAGGTGAGCTCCCCTCAGCCACTATGATATACATTTTATTCTTTAGAATAGGTTTATCGAAAGATACCACTTCTCTATACAGCTGAAACAAAAAATACTTCCAAAAGTGAAATTAAATGAAACCAGAAAGGTTTGGCAAAGTCTCATGTTGGCAAATTTTATTTGCAAAAGGTTCAGTGGAATGTAACAAAGATAGAAACTATCATGGCATGCAGAAACATGCAAGCTGAGAAAAAAAAGGTTTCTAGTTCAGCCTAACATTTGTACCTGCCTTCATGCCAGGTTAGGCCGCCTTACACATACACACGAGTAAATGGATGAAAGCAAATATTTTATGTCAGTATTAAAAGAAATTAACTTACTTCAACTCCCTGCCTCCCCTCTGAATTTAGAGCACTGTGTCAAACTTCTATACTGTCAAACTGTGTTACCCACTACCTTTTATTTACATAGATGGGAAAATCTTTAACAAACTAGCACACAGACTTGAAAATTATTTCTCAAAATTATTCTGACAAGTAAATTCTCCCTTCTGCACCAGGTACTAGCTCTTAAAATATGCAGAGTGGTTGGAACTACTGTAGTTTAAACATACTTTTGTTTATAGTGCTTGCAGAGCAATGCTTGTACAGACAAGCTAATTAGGCTGGGATTTTTGTCCCTTTATTTTTATAATTCCAGTTTTAGGAGCAGAGCATTTGATTTATTACATGAAGGTATTTTTATAGCCTCAAGTACTACTGCTCTTTAGGACATAGGGAACATCACAGCCCATTTAATTTACACAGGAGATGTTAGTACTATTTAATGGCATGTAAACATTTTATAAGGTAAGCTCAAATAACAGGAGATTTTTTTTTTAATATACTTCAGCAAAAAGGTTCACAAATAGATTTTCATTCTACTTTATTGGACCAATCTCTGTTATTGCATCAGAAGTGAATCGAGTTTTAAAAGGTGTTAAGAGTTTTCAATATATTTTGTGACACTGAACAGAATCACAAAGTATACATAAAACAACCAATGCATGAATTAATTCCAGAACTAGTGTAACTGCACACCCTCAAATCATATGTAATTGTCTGTGACTTCAAGCAATAATTGCAATGGACTTTAGATAATATTATAATTTGATTTCTTTTCAAACATCACAATTTTACACAATTCTAGATAGAAACATTTCAAAGATACTTTATCATCATTATTACACTATTACTTCATCATAATAGGATTTTTAAGGAGTGACAATATCTTTTTTTAGGCCAAATGATAAAATTAAAAACTACAGTATTTTAAAACATAAGTGCCAAAAAAAGAATTTCTTCTTACTAGAAACATTCCCACAGATATTTTTACACCATAGTTACTTCAATAACAATGTTAGTCATTCTTTTCATCCAAAGTAAATAATATACTAGCATTTTATAATTTTTTTTCAATGTTTGCATCATAAAGAGATAATATAAAGATCAGAACCATTGTGTGTTTTTAAAAGGACATTTTAGGGGTTTTTTTAAAAGTTTTGTAGGGAAAATGATGAAGTGGATTGTGGTAGGAATCACTAAAACAAAATTTAGATAACCTGGATATCACTTCATTGTCAAAATATTTTCTTTTTGGGGGAGAAAGGTAAGACAGTAGCAAATAACAGACATTTCTTGTGTGACTGTTTTCTTGTCTTCTATGTACTGTACTGGTAAATAAGAGGAAAACTGCAGCCTATTTTCTGGTGTTTGCTATGAAAAGCACAGAAAATCTGTAAATCCTTTACATAGCAAAGCATAAACTGAATAACTATAAAAAAAGGAATTCTTCCCCAGTCCCATATTGGGCTTTTTTGTAAAGCAGAAGAGAGATATTATTTCTTGAAAGACTAAGAAAAAGTCCTGAAAGTTCTGTTTTTTTCACAAATGCCATGTGCTCCCCAATGGGAATGGTGTGTTTTCAGTTGTTATTCTGTTGTGCTGTAACATGATTAAATGCTCTGACTTTGGGAAAACATTCAATAAAGAAAAATATTATTATCTCACACTGACACAAGACAAAATGAAATAATTGCGTCAACACCAGTTTGGATTAAACAACATGCCTAAAAACCTGCTTAAGTGAAAGTGCTGTAAATACAAGTGTTGAATATTAACTTTATGAGGCGCTTAACTGCACTGGATCGTAATGAATTATCTAGTTCTAGTGATGCTTTGACACATTCCAAATGAGAACCATAAGGAGTTAACTTATAGTCTTTAGTGGCTTTCAATATGTTCAGTGTCACTATAAGATCCCATTCATTTCCCAAGACATAGCCATTTTCAATAACATTTCCTCATAAAATATATAAGCATTTCTCCACCTAAAAATGTTTCTATTAGGAAAAAATACTGGTACAACTTCCATATGCAACAGTCATCTCATTTGTCAAGTGAGTCATTATAAAAATCCCACAGAAATGTATCTGTTCTGCTCTTGGACTCTTCTCAGCAATTAATATGTAGTCTCCTCACTTTATGTTTCTTCCACCTGTAAGATTTGTATGTCAAGGATACAAGGACCGTCAAAGCTGAACTTTTCTAGCTGTTCCATTTTCACTGAATAATCAATGCCTATATATGACAATTTAAAGAGAAAATACTGCATAGTTTTAATCTCTACACATACTGTGCACACTTCTCTTGATAACTAAAGAATAACTTGGTGTATTCTTTAAACAAAAAAGATTTTAGATTTACAGTAATATTCTGATTTTAGATTTTATAGTATGGACTATTTTTATGTAGGGATAAGCTGTGCTTTCTTGTTCACCTTTACAAATTCATAACTAAACAATATTCTCCCATCTGCTGTCATGTGTGATCTTGCTGAAATACAACTTGTTCTATCACACAAAACTTCCCTATCATGCACTCAGAGAATTGTTACAAAGGTGGCCTGAGGGTCTACTCATGGGACAAGTCCGACGTTTAAACTTCTTGGGTGCTCTTCGGCATAGAATAAGCACCTGTCTGAATGGTCCAACAGGTTCAGCAGCAGAACTAACGTGGTGGTGGGAGGCTGGGAACAGCCTCACCCTGGGCACGATGCAGCACAGGGATCAGTCTCCTCTGGGAGGGCAGTGGAGATGTGTGAGACTCACCCCATCCCCTGGCTTGGCAGCTCCTCCTCAGCTCTGCTTCCGCCACTGCGACTGTTCAAAGATGAGGAAACAGACTCTGCATTCCTTGGCACAAAGGTCTGCTCCAGGTATGTGGCACCAGAGGCCTTGTTCTGTTATCCCTGCTCATACAGAGTCGTTCCTCATCCTGCAAATAATCCCACTGAAAACAACACTAAGAGGTTTTCAACGAGATTTAAGTGAGACTGTTCTCATGTTTAAGTGCTTCATTGGATAAATGCCTTCATATTCCTTTAGGACCCTATCCAATATCCATTGTAATCAGTGGAAGAGACTTCTATTGTCTTCAGTGAGATAAACTTTTATTATTGTATGGTCTTTATCCAGATTATGTCCTCAGTGTGCAAAACTAGTTGCCTTTTTATATATATACATATACAATAAGATTTTTACAGTTGAGCATAAAGGTAAATGTCTTTTCTGCCAAAATTTTATTGCAAATCTGAAATTCTATCTTACTTATTCCTTTATAAGGTTTGGAAACTATATGAATCTGGATAACAACCAAAAAAACCACAAAGACTGCTCGTACACGATAAAAAAATTTTGGGTCTCAGACATGATTTTAAGTAATTATACCTTCTGGAGAGATTTGAAATTAAGACATTTATTAAATTTAATTATTCTGGTTTGACATTATTTCAAATTCGTAATTGTTCTAGAATCATTAAAAGTTGGAAGCTGTTCTAAATTGTTGCCGAAGTAGTTAAGTAACTTTGCTTTGGTAACTTAGGCGTCCCAAACAGAACAATCATTGTTATTCTAAAATGAGGTAACTAAACATTTTCTGCTCCAAAACGGTTATTTAAAAGCCTGGACACATACAAATAGAAATGTTATTCACTAAGTGTTTACATCATACATGCCATTTTTCATTCATTAATCTCAAAGCAGAGAAAATAATCAGGTATCAATATTCCATTTTTCAAGTGACAACTTCAGATAAAGTTCCCAAAAGTTTAGCAATATATCAGTGGGGAAAAAATGTGAATAAAACCTGAATCCCAAGACTCTGTTTCTGAGGCAGCATCACTGCTTCCTCTAGTTTTGTATGCATATATATGGGGACATGGGATGCCTGTTTGGGAAAGAAAACACCTCAAAACAGCCAGTGGCTGTAGCTTGCTGGTGCTCTTGTTTTGATAAAGTCTGTGCTGCACAGACACATTGCCAAAGGCTTGTAGTGTAAAACACGTTCCATTACCAGTAGTTATGAGAGCATATCAGTTTATGGGGATGATCGTGCAGGTGGTGGTGTGTTATAAATATTTACGCTACTGCAAAGGAAAACTCCCTCCTGAAGGTGTCGGAAAGAGGGTCTCTGTTTTAAAGAAATGTTGAAATCCTTCCTCACCTTTTTTACCTGACTTTAAATCATTGAACAGACTTTCAGTGTCTATACATCTTCTGGGATTTTTAACAGCAGCAAAAATTGAGCTTTGGTGTTTCCAAACCATTCACTGAAAGAAGTCTATGTTAACCCAATGGAAATGACTGATCACCTTATTTCTATAATCCAATGACAAATCATCACTGGTGCAAGATGTAAAAAATACAAGTAACAGTTGAAAAATAATTGTAAAGAAAATTGTTTCCATGGAATGATGCTACTCCCCGCATCATTCACATCACTACTCGTGTTCACACAAGAGACTTTAACTTGCATCTTAAATGTTCCTGAAGTGAGCCCAGGTTCCTTTGATGGAACTTATTCCTTTAGATCTTTTGAGCCTTTAGATTTGCACAGCCAAACTGAGCCTAGTGTTTTCAGAGTAAGCTGTAACACGTAATTTTTATAAAGATGCAGGTAACTTTTTGGACATATTTTAAAATGATTGGGTTTTTTAACCAATGCAGAATCACACTCCTGAGTGAAGTTTACATTGTGCTTCAGTGGATTTTAAATGGCAGCATGAGGTCCACTTAGACACTTTTATTATTTTCTAGTTTATTCTCAAACCCTGCAACAGCAATGTAGGGAAATGTTGTAACTGAACTCGACATGACAAAAAAATCAGGAAATGTTTGCAATTTTGGTTCACTATAACTCATTTTAAGAACACAAATTCCCTTTCTTTGTACACATAAATGTCATGTGAAGGGCACATAAAAGTTTAGTCAAAAGGGGCCTATTAAAAGCAACAGTGACATTAAGCATGAGCAATGAATAAAATGTATAATTTCAGAATCATAAAAACACATGGTTTCATTAGACTGGCGTGTGGTGGTTCTCTCCCGTGTCTCAGAAGAGTTGGTATTGATCTGACTATGAAGCTGTGACAATAAAACTGTACTCTATTGACTGCAGCTGCAGGGTCTCCAAATATTATTTATTGAGGCAAGCAGAACAGCAAAGCAAAAGCACTGCCCCAGTAATAAGTGGTAATTGCTGGGAAGTGAAGCATTGCACTCCCTATTGACCCTTGCATCCTGAAATTTCGATGGATTATATTTAACTCCATTAGGATTGGCATTATCAAATTACATAAACCACATTATAGAACAACCAGCCTCAGTTTAGGTAATTGATTTTCGATTATACTGATCGTCCATATGATTCAGAAGTACCTTCTATTACCAGTGATATGATATCAGTGTTGATCTGTAGGGGTGGAAGTGCTGTTTTATTACAATGAGATAAATAGCACTGAAGAAAAAAAGTAACTATTCTTCTAGCACATTGGCAGATGGAATTTTTCCTGTAAATAAAAGTGTTCGTAGTTTGAAAATTGGTTAGTTCAAAATTTGCATACGTTTCTAAAAGGTCCAATACTTCCTCATTTCTGTGTCAAAGACATTAAACCATTTCTGCTAATTTCTCACCCTGTATAGATCAATGTATTATCAGTGATGATGCCAAGTTTCTCATATCAGATACATGTTGCCTTTTTAAGAGAAAATAAAACTGAATGGAATATCTGCCTACTTAAGCAGCTACCACTGAGCTGCTCATCATTCTCAACGTCACTGATCCAAATCTGTTATGTTCTCAAGGGTCTATCTTATCCTTTCCATCCTCTACCCAAGTGTCTTATCATGGAGCTGAACAATTTACTGAGCTCTAAGGCTCAGGCAATTTTGATGTATCCCTAACAAGACTAATTCAAGAATCCAATTTGTTACACCACTTAGCTAAAATTTTTAGAAAGTCATGAATTTTGCTTCAGGGATTGCTGGTTCATTCACTGGCACTGGGCTGGGGTGATGTCCATTGCACACACTAATTTTGTTCTCAGCCTTACAGTGGGTATCACATGTTTTGTCAAAGGAATTGTCTTTTCCCATTCAGGGTTTTTTTCAAAGACATTAGATTTTATTTGTGTGTTTAAACTGTCTATTGCTAGGACTAGAAGAACCAGTTCAAAGTCTGAAAGGAAAGGAAATGTCTGAAAAGAAAAAAAAAAAGTTTTTAAGCAGAGGAGATGAAGAGACTTACTATTTATAAAAGGGGTGATTAAAAGTCTCTCTCAAAAACTCACCCATTCATTTCCACCGGAATTCAGCGTGAAGATTAGTTTCCAATACTAATTATTCCAACTTGTAATCCTCTTCTTTTTCTTGACATCAAATAAACGTGGCTACTAAAGTTACTGGTATTTTGTAACACTAAAAACGTTCTGCTTAGTTGGAAAACTCATCCTCAATTTACAGCGGTAACTCATGACATGCAAAATTTTCACATAAAATAATGTCTTAAAAAGACATTTAACTTAAAAAGTTAAGGCATATGAGAACAGAATAAACTGATTCAGAAATATGGTTATTATTTTGAAGAGCCTTAAAATTCCTATGTTTTAGGAAACAATCTGAAGAAACATAAAAATAGATGGATTGAGTGACATGACATTGGAAAAAAGCTCTTTTCACATCTATAGGAGAACACGTTAGAGCTGTCATTGCCTGAAATGAACTAGATGATAAATGGCCCAAAAAGACAGGAAGATGAAATTCTAATAAAGTTTAAAAATATTTTCATTGCAAAGATGTTAAGATTTCATCTATCTTTATTTCTGATTTGAGCCATAAAAGTAAAACCAGAGTAAGGAAATGTATAGATTTTTTTTCTTTTCTTTCTACTCACTTCATTTCACAGTAAGAAGTTCTCTACTCCTAAATTCTCTTTCTTTCTTCACACCAATGCTGTTGTTAGGGCATAGGCTTATCCCTGTTAAACATAATTCTTGGAAAAGTATATTTCTCTAATTCATTAAACTTTATCATGAATTTAGCAAACAATTTAGTAATCATGGTTTCCAATATGTAGTGAACAACTGAGGAAAATGTCAGGAAAACCACAATGTATAGAATTTCTGTTTGGTCATAAATGTCTCCACCTGAGTAGCAAATGTGAGTAGTTGACTCTTTAATGCTACACTGTAGTTAAATAATAGGTTATAAACAGTCAGGCTACACTATTATAACTCCAGACCTCCTTGACATAGGTAATAATTAGCACTGAATATCATAGAGAAATATGCCATGTTCTGACCTCTTGATTTTTGTTTTGGTCTTGGCATTTCAGAACCTTGAGGTACTAAAATATGGTCATTAAATTAAGATACTGAAGACCATGCAATATTAGCAGGTACATTTGTAGTTTATAACTGGAAAGATACTCAGTTAAAGATATTCAGTTGATACTGAATCTGTTGCTAAAAACTGTGGGCTTTTCAATTGTGAGAATACTATCAATAAAAATAGAAATCAATTATGTAGCATTAATAATAAAATTATATAAGATATGCCTGATGTATTGACTAACACAGGACAAGTAGGAATATTTTGTCAGCAAGACATTGTACAAAAATTTGGAATTTGCTTTTGTCTTGCCTTGACAGAAAATGTCTTTAACAATAAAGTCAGAAGTGATGGAGGGAGGATAACTCTTCTGAAATAGAATGTGTGTGTATATATATCTATATACACAGTCACATAAATTACATAAGTATATGCATCTGATTGTGACTTGCATTGATCTCTTCAGAATTCCAGGGCATTAAAATGTTTCACTCATTCTGCTTGATCTGCCTATTTTTGTTCTTTGAAAGTACATTAATTTTGAAACTTGAAATATAAATGTTATCTTAGATGCAAAATTATGGGAAAAACCAACATCTCCTATTTATTTCTCACATACTGATTTCAATAACCATTCAGTAGTTCCAGGACCATTTATTCTTTTCAAAGAGAAGGCTGACACACTGGCTAAGCTATAAGGCTGGTATTCAATTTCCTGCTCCCCCATAGGCCTCTTTTGTGATTTTGCCAATTCACGTAGGCACTTTGTACTTTAATTTCCCCTCACCATAACAGAGACAGTAGTACCTTCTTGTATCACAGCTATATCTTGGGAAGCATTAGGATGGTGAGATATGAAAACAGAGGCCATATAAACGTTTCATAGAGTGTCACAGATGTATTTTAGAAGAGGACCTTGCATAACAAGACTTTTTGGAGAACATAAGGAACAATTGTATTTTTCCAATGTGTTCTTTTATATGATGAGCTATCCCCTCAGAAACAGAAACATATAAACATTGAGTAGGACAGCATAAGGCAAGAATTTTATAGAGTGTTATGACAGCAAAAAAAAAAAAAAAAGATGGGGAAAATTAATTTACCTTTTTTTTCATTATCCAGAAAAAAATAAAAGGAATTTCTTCATATTTTCTTCAAGCACATTGCTTCTTCATTATTAATTTTACTGCTGGATTTTTTTTTTCTTTTAATATTAAGAAAAAGATTAGAGTAGAAACTTTGCTAGTGGAAAAGACTGCTAAAGAAAATCCAAGCTTGAACTTGCAAAGTGATTTGACGAGTGAAGATTGCTACCTCTAAGTGACAGGGCCAGGTCTGAGGACAATCCACTTTCTATGTAACAGAATTTTACTTACATCTCCCTTGAGCTCTGCTTGAACTCTTTTCCAGTTTACAGAGTGAAGTGGGAACCCTGGAAGAACAAATTGTCCATCATTTAAGCATATTGATCCAAATCAGTCTTGTACAATTAGCAGCTCAGTCAAGAGCAGCGTGGTTTCCAAAGATGTCTATTCCATCTTCTAGAACACAGACATAAAGGAAGCAGTACATGCACAAACACACTGAATTTCACAGCAATCTTGTCTTTGATGTCACCTACAACCACACAATAATTTGCAATTGTGGCAGTCATTCAAGAAGTTATTTGACAGTAAAGTCACGTCTCAAATCATGTTTCCCAAGTATGCTGTTCTCCTAATCAAATTTTAAGTAGAAAATAAAGGCAGTTGCAATTTACTTTCATGAACTTTGTCACTGGTAAAACCCCATCATATCAGGTTTATTTTTTGAAGCATGATTGCTCAGATGCAGGAGAAAAATTACGTATTTGTAATGAGAGCTGAAAAAAATTCAGAGAACTCCTAAACATTTTAGAAAACACTACTGCCTTGTTTCCATGGTACTTAAATAGCTACCTATTAAAAGGCAGAAATTTGATTTTGAAAGAAGTTACTACTACTTGGTAACACACTACAAAATGGGAAACTGTTTTCATTCCATGGCTAGATTAAAATCTAACAAAATTTAACTATCTCATAAAGAGCTGTTTATTATTTTATAACTTTAAAAAATTTCAAAGTGATGTCACATTTATACACTTGCATATAATTCACTAGCATATAGATTTTTCTTCATTTAAAAGCTTTTCCTAAAACAAAATGTTAGCTGATATCTTATTTTTTCAGGTATCATTTAGAGTCATTGAGTAAAAAGATAAACATCTATGTTGCAACCACACTTTGGTAAAGTAAGTGTTTGGCTACCCAAGCAAGAACCATTTGAAATAAGTTTTCCACACCACTGTAGGATATAGCAAGAGAGACAGGGAGACACCATGGGCTTTGGGCAAATAGGAGGAAATACAGCAGTAGAAAGATACCAAGGAATATAATTTTTAAGCAGATATTTTCTTTTCTTGGTGGGGTAGCTGGTAAACTGTGTGAATGGATGGCAGTGCCTAGCATTTGAGATAGGTGAGAATTATCAGCACGGAGAACAGGAGATGAGGAGAGGAGGTTGATCATGGCTAGAGATTGATTTGGGATTTCACAAGGATCAGGAAAAGGTCTTGGTCCAAGGTCTTACATTTTCACTGCCTAGAGGAATAATATACAGCCCTTATGCTGGGTTGCTCTAAGACTAGGGAATGGACACTGGACAAAGGGATATACTGATGTACTGAAAGGAGTAATTAATTATTTGAGTTTCTAATGCTTTTTGCCTAGTAGCAGTCTCACATCAACCTCGTGTGCACCCTGGGTGTGTAACTACAGTACCTAGAGGCACACATTTTCTCTACTGAGTAAGCAGTATTTTTAGAGTTCCTGTATTTCTCTACTGGAGCTTAAATCTGTTGTGTGTTGCTTTTTTAATAAAAGAATTCTTCCCCAGAGCTGCTTCCAGATGACATGGCATGACAAAGCATGTCTAACATGGGCTTGTGTACTCGTAACAATTATCCAGAGAGATGGGATGCAACATCCCAGTCTGAAGGAATGAGACTGGTTCTAATTTTCTGCCTGGGGGTGGAAGGTTGTTTAAATAGCAGACATGAGTATGGTGGGGGTTGTTTGGTTTCTGGTATCCTTCCTATGTGATGCTCTTCAGAATTATCTACTGTCATCAAAGTGCCTGACAGACCTTTACAAGCAAATATAATGACATTATTTGTGCTGTGGTAGTTTAGAAAAGGAGAATGTGGTTACAGTGCAGGTATGGTAGCAGGGGATCACATCCCCAGTTCAGCTGCAGCCTGACATGCAAAGAGACTGACTACTAGGGAATGCACCTCAAGGAAGAAGGCAGGGAAGCAGGCAAAGGGAAGTTTTCTCTTTGGAGATGTGAGGCATGAACAGGAAAAATGTACTATTGTGCTGTCATCCTACACTGCTTCTGGAATACTTGATCCTGCTGTTCTCTGTGCTGATACTCCTCTNCTCTAAGCATAAAAGAAATGCTATTTAATTCAGACTTTGTTAGGTAATGTGGGAATCTACACTACCATCCTATGTCATGAAATTGTT
>WBNO01029195.1:0-20910 GCA_013400575.1 Peucedramus taeniatus
AAGGAATAAACAGAGAAGACTATCCTTGCTATTTCTGCACCATGACTAGAGCAATAATTTCAGAGATAATTTTATTTTTCATCTCATACTAGCTTTTGAACCTTGTTGTACGTTTTAGTAAGTGTTCAGTGGTTCCTGGAATTTTTTTAATTGTCTTTTTCAGTCAAACTGCATTTCTGTATGATAGCTTAAAAAAAAAAAAAAATCCCAACCTGAAGTATATTGTACTATCTAATTTTATGTGTGTTGTATCCAACCACTCTTGATTACTGTTGGCTTTTTGTAAGTAAGTTTTCTGGATCATAACCACTGTTCTGGTTATTTTCAAGTAGGCAAGGTCAGCTTAGCTATTCATATCTCCTCAAACACCACCTTAATTCATAANNNNCCCTTCTCTTTTTGCAATACACAGAAAGTACAGCATATTTTCAGTCAGGAATTGACTAAACAGTTGAGAAACTACTTACATTTTTAGCATAGCTGGAGTCAATTTTCATTTAATTTTTGCTTTAATAATTTCCTGCATCAATAAGCAAACTAAAGAAAATTAAATGTTGTGGGTACGGGGGATATTTGAAGTGCCCTATGATGGCAACACTCCTAATTATACAGCAGTGCAGTCTAGTCTTGTGAGTACTTGTGCTCTGTGATGCTGAACTGTGGAACAGGAAAAACTCAGTATGCACACAGTTACAAAGCTGGATGATATGCTTTGGGTACTAATGAAAACTAAGCAAAGCTCCCAAGCACTTGGTCTGTGTATGGATGGGCTGCAGTACAGACTGTAGAAAAAACAAGAGCCAGTGAAGCTAGCTTGGATTCTAGAATCAGTTCTTTCACAGTCTCATTTAACTTTACAAGCTGGTTTACCCTGCTTATCATAAGAAGATCTGTGCAAGAGCTGGTAGATGTTTCTGGTACCAACTCACTTGTTTTGGTACAACTTACGTACCTGTACCACACACACATCTCAGCTTCTGAGACTCTGGCTCCACAAGGTGTAAGACAGCCTTAGTGCAGAGCCATGATATGCTCTTGGAAGTATTTTAAAAATGCAACTATGTTTTATTTTTTCAATTTAGAAGATTCTACAGGGTTGTTGAAGGCTTTTTTCAAACATCAGGGAAATTTCTAAAATGGATAATTTCCTGTCGGACAGATCAGGACTGAGTATTTGAAAAATTGTTTCAAAGGACATTTAAAAAAAAAAAACCACCTTTGTCTTCACTCAATTGTCTTCAAACCAGTTGCCACCTTAGCATTGGAATTTGCCCTTATCTCTTTTCTTGGCTTTACGAACCAGAGAACTGATGACAAGGGTTTCCAGAAAGGTGACAATTCTTCATAAACCTCTGAGCAAGACAGTATCACAGCACAGAAAATTTAACATGCTGTCTCTTCCGCATCTTTTATCACTTTTGAATCAGCAGGCAAAAAGAGACCAATTCTATCTAGCATGCTCAAAATGCTAATAAAAATGAAGGAAAAAAGTACATAAAATAGTTGATGGAAAAACATTAAATGAAATTTGTGATTGTGTGATGCCTCCCAAATTATACCAACACAGTAGGGGATTTTATTACTCCAAATGATTGCTGTTTTGAAGGGAAAGGCTGTTGTTTGGGAGTCCTAAGGTGTATAGCAGATGGTACTGAACTGAAGCTGTGGATGATATTCACAGCAGAAACAAAAAAGCTTTAAGATGGAATTGACAGGTTGTACAAAAGCGAAAATGCACCCCAGTATTGTTATGTGAAGTGTTATGAAAAAGCTAGATTAGAATGGCATGTTGATGTACTTTTATTAACTAGTGTTTCATTTATTTTGAGACCATCTGGAATATGTCTTCTAATAGGTAAAGCAGTGTGATTGCTGTGCTTAATAATTATAGGACTGCCTATTCTTAATCTTTCCACCATACTTATGAGGTGTGAACAGACACTTTGTGGATATTAAAAAAAATGGTCTTGTTTAGGTGATTTTACTTTTGTTTTGGTGTGACTGTTATGAATTAAAGAAAAAAATACAGGTAAATAAACTTTTTTAGTTTTTAGTTTATCGATGTTTGTTTTGAACTCTAGCAACTAAAAAAATAATATAGGGAATAAACAACAGCCAGGTCGTGTCCAGCAATGCTACAGTTGTAAAAAGCAAGTTGTCTGACAGCTATATATTCAACATTCTGATCTCTTTTGAAGATACCAGGATAGTCTGAAATTTAACTTCCATAGGCTTTCCCTCACCAGCTGCTTCTATAATACTCTGTTAATTCACATTACAAGTAATAATACAAAGATTTTTTTTTTTAATGAAAGTGTTTGATTTGTAATAAACAGCTTTGATAGAATTTGTTTTACCTAGTTTCTTGACAGCAGTTCCAGGAACAAAACTGCTGTCTAAGAGGACCTAGACTTATGGACATCCTAGCACTGAAAAATGCAGTGTTGTGTTTTCAGGGCCCACAAACTGACTCTGCAGCTCTGAAGCCAAGGAAGTTGGTCAGCTTCCTACAGGCATGCCAGGAGCTGCACCAGTTAGCTGTGCTTTTTAACAACTTAAAGGAGTATTATTTCAATTCTGTTTTTCTCTCCCACCCCCTAAGAATTCCCATATTATAATGGGCCAGATTCTCCACTGATGAAACTATCATATAATATATGATTTTGAGCATTCCTTAAGTGAGATTCATGACTGTCAAAATGTCTTCAGAGAAAAATTCTGGATAAAACTCTTTATGCTCTTCTGATGAGAACTAAAATTTATCTTTTATCTGTATTCTTTAGAGTTCCAAGAATTCCCACCACTAGCCACTAGGCTACAGGGCACTATATGGGTTAAGGAGTTTTGCAGAAAGTATTCTAAGATGCTACTGAAATTGAGAGTGAATCTAGGAATATTTTTATAGGTCACGTAAATATTTCTGAGATGAGTATGAAGATCATCCCATGTGCACTTAGAGAGTGCAGATGTTCAGTGAAATATTCTATTTGTATATAAGATTTTCCACCACCAGTGTAAATTTTCAGGAAACTAGAAGACTACAGACTTTAATTTCACTCTAGATACCTTTAAAATTATGGTAGAATCACAGAATAATTGCCTCCTACAATAAATGTACCACTCTGCCTTGTTGAAGAGGCAGATGTCTAGATCTTTAGTTTCTTTCTTTTTCTTCATGTGTTCTCCCCTCCCACCCCCCTCAAAAAAAAAAAAAAAAAAAAAAAACAAAAAAACAAAAAAAAAAACCAAAAAGCCAAAAGTAGGCTAAGTGATCTATGTTTGTTTCCTGGGGCAAACCCTGAGTTTGTTTGGTACCTTGTGCTGAACACCACTCAGTAGGAAGATGATCAGCTGCCACTCCTCCACATAGCACAAGTACCATGTGGTGCCTTCATAGCTGAGAGAGCAGGTCCCTCCAGGCCTGAAGGAATGGAAAGAAATAAATTTTCTTAAGGATTCAAAGGAGCTTTGCAAGCTTGGAGATGTAGGCAAAATGTTCTTGTCTTTGGGGCACAAGCCACAGTATGCTGCATAAGATGACAGTTACACTTGGAATGTTTTTCTCTAAGCTGACAAATATTGGAGAGACGAGGAAAAGGAAAAGAAGCGCCCCAATGGTGGGCTCCAGAGAGGATGCCCAGGCATCCTGTGGGCAAACTCCAGGCCTTGACCTGGATGAACAACTTCCAGAGCTACCCAACACTCCTCCCGGTCCAGCAGTCCTGTGTTCATCATGAGCTGAAGATCTTTGCCATGGTGATATTTGCGCCGTAGTGTGCACTCGTGGCTGTGCAATTGTGCAATGGTGCACCAGAGGCTGTTGTCTGTTGGGCTGGCAGGGCACCTGTGCCACCAGGGGCAAGGGAGCAGCCTCCATATGTCCCTAGCTCTGCTACCTTCTGAGGAGAGTCTCACTCCCATCCCAGCCTCCTTCAGCTGTATTGTAAGACTCAGTGCCAGTGAGCTCCCCAACACCTCCTCCACGGCTGGTGGAAGGGGTCTAAGTTAACTGCAGACAACCAGAAGTGCCCCCTTTGATGTGACTGCCATCCCTGCAGAGCACAAAGAGACTCAGAAGGAAGCAGGGAGGCTGTGCTTTGGCCTTCCACTTCCAGCCAGGGCAGTGAAAGCTCTACTGTGGGCCAGAGGAAGACAAATAGCCCCCAGACCTCTCCAGCTGACCAGACCAGGACTGAGCCATTAGCTTGGGCAGGCACTAGCCCTCAAGGGTTCCCAGCCCTCCAGATCAAACTATTCAAATAAAATAAATGCATGAAAACAATAGGAAAAGTCTCAGTGTTATGAACAGGGCATGTGGTGTTGCTGTCCTCATGTTTTATTGCTTTTGTTGATGGGTAGGTGGGGATATCTGTGGAGGAGTCTTTCTATATGTGCCAGGTTATTCCAGACTCTTTTTCTCCTCCCCCTGAAGGCTAGTGCTGGCCTTCTCCAGACCCATTCCTGTAGCCAGCCCCAGGGCAGATATTTCCAGCAGGGGTGTCTCCAGGTCCAGATTGTGCCCCAGGCTGCTCATGAGCTCTTCAGTGCCAGCCTCTGCCCCCACATCCTGGTTCTCTGCTCTCCTACCTCTGTGCTGCCCGGTGCAGCCTCGCTACAGCTGCAACCAATTCCCTCCCCTGCCTGGAGTCACAACTTGGTGCTGCTCTCTGTGTCACCCCAGGGTCATACCCTGCCAAGGCAGGAACCTCTAGAAGTTCATGAAGAAGTTTGAAGTCCCTGGGGAGGGACAAAGCCAGACACCAGCACAGGCATCAGGTTGCCTGGCTGGTAAGCAGCCAGAAAAAGGCAATCATGCTGCTGCCCTCATGTTGTGATCCAATTATAAGAATAGCCTGTGACTGAGTTAAGGTGCAAACAAGACCATATGTTGATATCCAGATGCCTGTCAGTCTCTTTAAAAGAGGTATCTGGACAATGCTCTTCATAACAGACTTTAACTTCTGGTCTGCCCTGAAGTGGTCAGGCAGCTGGACTAGATGATCACTGTAGATCCCTACTAACAGAAGGAGTCCTATTCTATTCTATTCTATTCTATTCTATTCTATTCTATTCTATTCTATTCTATTCTATTCTATTCTATTCTATTCTATTCATGTTTGATTTCACATAGGATAAAACCTTGGAAGGTTTTACAGGAATTTGTGGAAGGGTGTGGAAGTTTACAGGCATCTTGAATTTCCATTGAGGTTTTATAAAACCCCACCAAGCCCAAGAATCTGCGTTCAGTGATTTTTGTGCACATGTATGTGAGAGATGGTATATACAAGCACATATGTATATGTGGATACATGCAATTTCCCCTTGCCTGTATATACTATAAATGTGTTTACACATAAACATACAATCTTACATACACAAGTATATATTTACTTTTACAAATGAGATCTACTCAAGCTTTGAGGTTTTTTGACTGCAACTGTAAAGCATATAGCCTATATGGTAAACAAATTTCTGATTTAATATTTCACAAGACCATGTAAGTGGTTAAAGCTCTAGCTTATCCAGCTGTTCAACTTGATGTATTATATTTCATATAAAAAAATCAAAGCTGTCATATTCAATTTAGAAAAGGCTGGCAAGAGTAACATTCCTACTTACAGCTCCATAAAGTGAAGCAATAACTAACTCTTCATAATACCAAACTCTTCAGACTAGCTTTGTTTACTGAGGCTTTGCTGACTAATTAAATTGCAGTTGGTACATCTGATAATGAAATGTTGAACTCAAAAGTAACTGAGAGCAAGAATGGAGAAACTGGCTGGGAAGGGGCATTTTCATTCTTTTCCCCTGTCTCCATCACTCTGAAGTTTGCAAAAATATTTCTTTGGAAAATTTGATGCAGAAAAACCTGTCATTTACCTGCTCTGGACACGATACAAAGCCACCAGGGATTCTCCCTATACATACTTACTATGAGTCTAATTGGGTGACCCAAAGTTAAACAGTAATGTTCTGAAATAGCTGTCTAGAGCAAATGTCAAGCTGATTCACAAGTGGGTTCTGTCTGCTGCAGTTGTTTCTGTTCTGAATCTCAGCCTTTTTGTCCTGCATGTTAAAAATATGTGGTGGAAAAGACAGTCTCTCGCCTAAAGAACTTGGAATTGAGTTTCTGTCAGTGACAAGCATTAGCTGTAAGCAAAATGTACCCATTAAATTAAACTGGATTTATTACACTGTTTCATCACAGAAATAGCTCAGTACAGCTGAGTCACAAGTGCCATTCTTTTAATATCCTAACTGCCATTGAAATCAATGTCGGGAGGGTACAGAATCCTCTTTCTTACCCTGCTGCAGGGCAATTGAACTCCTTTGTGCAAAACTAAATAAAATGGATTGGCTAGGGCCTCCTTTTTTTTTTTTTTTTTTAATAATTCCCAGGATTGTACCATAGTCTTTGAATTGGGATGGTACTTTTGGAAACACTGGGTTCAAATGCTTATTGCTCAGTAGAAAGTGTTGTGATTAACATTACAGATTGAGTTTGTAATGCTAAAATTTGTGTAGAAAGGAGAAAAGCCCCTTAATTCTGAAGTATGATGACTAAATCACCTGTTGTGATTTTGTTAAAGCAACCACATGCTTATGTACATTAACCTAATGCAAACAGAGATGTGTGTTTGCAGCTTGAAGTATATCTGCTGTCTTGAGAAACTTACTTAGGAAGGGTGTGTTTTGTCAGTCTCCGAGGATTTATGCTTCCCTAATAAAACAGAAGATCTTCTAGTAATGTATCTTCTGGAGTTGTGGAATCTACCTCCTAAAATCCAATATTCATGAGTTTGGTTAAGATTTTTAGGCTTGTGTTTCTGAATGCAAGAGAGCAATCACTGCTGAAAGGCCCGCTGTGGATCTGAATAATAACCTCCTAGAGGGATACTTTTGAAACCATCATCTTCAGGAGTTAGTGAGTTAGTGATTCCACCACTGGAGCTGACTTGTTTGTGTTGGTTTTTTTCTTTGTTTGTTTGGTTTTTTGTTTTGGTTTTGTTTAGTTTTTGTTGTGCTTTTTTCTTGAATTTGTTACAAATTTGTTTATGACACTATAAGTGGCTCTATCCCAAGTTTGAATGCATTACACTTCAGCCAAAATGTTAGTTTGGGTTTTTATATATTGTTTTATATAGATCTTGTTTGTTCCAGCAACTTGAATGATTACAAACCATTCCAGTTCTTTGAATTTCTTTTACCTAATAAGTCTCATGTTACCTATCCCAGGTGTGATTCCTCCTGTTCAGTTTTAAACTGTTTGAAGCCTTCCTGGGCCACAGGTAGTCATCAATATATTGTCTGCTTTAGAAACCATTGAAATCTCTCAATCTGTAAGATTTTAAAAATAGCAGCTGCTTTTTATATACCAAGAGCAACATCCTTTGTGGGAAGGGGTAAAAATAACCCAAGAGTCTTTTAACCCAGTCTTGGGATTGTGGATGACACAACTGGCTTTCAGAAAACAGTGTTCTGGTTAATGTCTTTTTGCTGGTCAGGCAAGTTATTTAATTGAACCTGTTCCTTCCAGTAAAAGGAAAGAACATATGAAGAGATATTTTCTGAGAGGACTAGTAAGATATAAACATAAAATATATAGAGAATAGAGCAATTCCTCTTTCTTTCTTTTATTTTTAATTTCATTTTTTTTTTCAAGTAGGGATGTTAAGTCTGTCTTTTGCAACTAGAGGCACAATAGGAAAAGATCTTATTTTTAGGATGGTAGAAGGAGAAATATATTTTAGAGAGGATTTAAAAAATATTTATATTACATTCTTACATCCAGTTTGGGTCAATTAAAAAAATAATTTTTTTCATGGAGTATCTTACATAAGTTAAAAAAATCACATCCCATGATTGTAAAGATTGTAAGGCTGATAGATATGTGTGGGTTAGGTGAGATTTTTGGCTCTTGGGTATAAATGTTTTTACTTTCTGATTTAGTATGCCTAAAACTCCTGCAAAAATATGCTTTAAAACACCTCTGTGCAAAGAATTTTAAAGATTTGTTGTTTTCCTCTTATTTTAGGATAATTTTTTGTTTATATCTGTGGTTTCTACTTCATAATGATTTTTTCTGCTGTTTCTGTGATACCTTAGCCAATTATCTCTGCTTCTGTCTCTAATTATCCCAAAGTCTAAACCCTTTTGCAAATTAATATTCTGTCTGCAATCACTAGTGTTGTGAGGTATGACACATCATACACAAATGCTATATTTCAATTGTGAATCCTGTCTGCATTATTGTATGCTTTTGTAAATTGTCATTATCTACTGCCAGCTTTGTTCCCCATAGTAATTTATAAGTTGATACATGCATTCATATGTATGTCAACACATAAGGCATATGCTTGTATAGATTGCCTAATGTCCATGTTGACAGAATGCATTGCTTGGAAACAGTAGTATTCACACTTAACTTTTTTTTCTTTGTTAAGTTTTCTTCCTTCTTTAATTGTTGGATGCCTTCCAGCTTATTGCAAATTCTTCAAAACCTTTTTTGCTGGATGCTGTTAGCTGACTGAACAGTAAGAATTGGATACTTGTTTAATACAGATAGCTTTTCCCTGAACCACTCTGGGAATTTAGAAAGGATCCAATTTATATGTTGCTCTGGGAAAGCCTTATTTGTATTTACAGTATAATTTGCAAAACCATGCCATCAGTTAAATTAATGTTTTTCTTTTTTCTGCCTTTCTGCAATTTTATTTCTGCTGGAGTAATTGCAAAAGACACAAAAAGAAAAAAGAAAAGAAAATCCCCGAATTCCTTACAAGTCTTTTTGTTGTTTATTTTTTTTTTCTTTTATTTCTAACATAGGAGATCTATTGTAAAGAATAATCTTTGAAAGTCAGTGTTAGTTTCTAGACTCAACAGAAAATAACAATCCTGTTTGCAAGCAGACTTGCTTTAGAGTGGCTTTTATCTTGTATTAAATAGCTGACTAGTGTTAGAATTGTCATGAAAAACTGTGATGTGACTTTTTTGAATGTTACTGATGTTTTTTTTTTCTGGCATTTGTTGTGATATACTGAACCACTTGGCTTCCCTAATTAAAAAAAAAATCTTGTTTTAGCGGGTCTAATATATCATTATTAATCTGATCACTTTTCAAGTCATAATTTGAAATATTGCTAGATTACATGAATTTAAAAAAGCTTTGCACAGCTGGATTGAAGGAACATTAGTACTACTGGCAGTTATTAACAAAACTTTTCCAAAACACAGCCTAAGCAAAAAAACCCATGTGATCAGACATCTGTAAACTTCATACTTCTATTGGCATTTCTGCGAGATGCATAGAACTCTCTCTCACCTTTATCACACACAAATACATCCATATCTTTCCCCTGCAGATATCTTAATTTTACTCAGTCACTAAATTAGATTCACTATCTACAAAATTTATTTAATTTTAATCTATTGAAGATAATGAACCCTGTGCTGTAATGTAAATAAAAGGTTAGACAGTAGAAACTATTTATTTAATTAATTAATTTATTTATTTAATTATTGTTACTGCAAATTGGCTTCTTTAGATGTACTCTGACATAGGTATTCTATCTTATTGAGGTGAAAAATGCAGACTAATAATGCCTGATCCTCATGCCACTAAGTTTGCAAACCCCAAATCATTATTATTCCCTGAATAATAACGATTGCACCAGTGTCCCCAGGAAATACCTAAAATTAAACAAATATAATTTTTTCAATATTAAAATCTGAGCTGAATCTGGGAAGAACATATTTTGGTATAGAAATGCAAGTTTTGAAATTATACAGAAATTTGTTTAGAGAAAACACATTAATTTTCACATTGTGTAGAAAAATTTTCACATTGTGTAGAAAAACTTGATCTTATGAGTCAGTATCTCTAGCACTCCAACCAGCAACAAAGCTCTACACTCCCTTTTGCTCAGGGGGATGAGGAAGAGAGTCAGAAAAAAGCTGTGCATGCAAGCAAAGCAGAACAAGGAATTCACTCACCACTTCTCACAGGCAGGCAGGTCTTCAGTCATCTCAAGGAAAGCAAGCCTGCACCATGCATAACAGCCACTTGGGAAGGCAAATGCCATTATTCTGAATGTCCATAAATCTAAATGTCTTCCATTCCTTCTCCTTCCTCCAGATTTTTATTACTGAGCTGGTCCTCATGCGGTATGGATTATACACTTGGTCAGCTGGAGTAAGCTGTTGCAGACATGTCCCCTGCCTCAACTTCTTTTTCAAGTCAGCTTGCTAGGATGGGGAGCAGGAAAGGTCTTGACCCTTTGTCAGTGCAGCTCAGCAGTAATGAAAACTGCCTTGTACTGTCAACAGTATGTGCAGCACAAACCCAAAACATAGCACCATAACAGCTGCTGTGGAAAATTTTAACTCTCTCCCATTCAAGACCAGCACAAAGACAAAAGCTCTGCCCTGCCATCCTTCAGTCCTGTAGTGTCTTCTCATTCAGAACATTTAAGCAAGTTACATTATAATTGCTGTTGATTTGTAAATCACTTAATGAACATCCATGTGGGAGAGCGGGAGAGGACGGTGCACACCATATTTTTAATACTTTGGTGAAAGAAAAGTTTGCTTTTTTCCCTTTCCTTCAGAGATTAAGAACTTTATTGCCAATCTGAAATTGTGATTCTCTTTTGTTTGCTTTAGAGAGTTCTGCATGGACAATCATGTGGGAGGCTGGGGGATGGACACTGAAATGCCATGGGAAGAAACTCTCTGCTAGCTTGGGGTTGGAGTCTGCCTGGTCATTCAAGCAGTCAGGGCTGGAGAATGCCCTGTAATTCAGGCAATACTCCCTCCTCTGATCTAGAAAACTCGGTGCTTTCCTTGCTCCCAGTGGGTTTCTGTACTGAACCACTCCCCTCTCCACTCCTCATTGACAACTGTTATATCACCCCACCCCAGCTCCTCCCTCTACCCTTTACCCCATTGGTCTGTTTGTAACCCAACTCCTCCCCCTCTTATCCTGTTATATACCTCATTGCCTCCCCTGCTCCTTGCTCTCAGTGGTTGGTTTTCTGTGCCTGTGTGCCTCAAGAAATCAGCACCCTCTCTCCCCAGCTCCTTGGTTTTGAAACTCTTCAGCTGAGGTACCGTTCCTTTGATCTCACCTTACCCTCTACCTCACCTGGACCCTGCCCTTCCCGGATCCTCTGCTATTCCTCCAATAAACCCAGCTGGATCCTTCAAACCAAGAGCCCTCCTTCTTTGACTGGTTGTGCACAAGATTACTACATCCAGGCACAAATGCAAGGTGGGCTGGGGGAGCTGGTCAGCTGGACTGAGAGGAGCTCGCTCTTGGGGAGGCGATCACCCCGGCAGCACCTGACCAGGGTCCCTGCACGATCAGCCAGTGCTTCCTGCATTTTGTAATTTTTTTAGCCAGGAAACACTGAGATATTACAGCTTCATTTTTGCTTCAATTATGAATTCTGAAGACTTTCCACTTAGGATTTTCTATAACAACTCTGTCCATATCTCTTGTTATAGATTAACAGGCTATACCTATTCAATTTTTTGTGCCTCTAGTGATTTCTATTTTTCTCCCATCTTGATTTCTGAGGTATTTTTATGCTGAACTGATATCTGTCAAAGCCTTTAAAGTCTGCCTCCTTCCTCTTCTGCACCTCTCCTTTCTTACAGATGGCTCTCCTCCACACTTACACCACCCAGCTGCTGCCCTCAAAATCAAGCCCAAGGAACACCAATGCACCTGTGGAAAAGCACCTCTCAGTAACAAATGTCCTCTTTCTTGCTGTGTGAAGACAGGTACAGAGAAAAGGTGCAAGGATAACCAGCCACCCCACCCATCCAACAAACCTGCTGTCCACCTCTCAGGCCATGTTAAGAGAGGGTAATAGCCATACCATGGTGGGGGACTAAGAAAAATACTCTAAGCTTTACTTTATACTCTGGCCTCCATCCCAGACAAAAACACCTGAGGGGTTTCAAAATGCTCCCATGTTTCTCTTGTGCATGCCTTTAGTTCAACACTAAGGGAAGAACAGATTTTAGGCTTAATTTTTTATTCGTTTTGTATCACAGTATGAAGGAAAAAAACAATCCATCTAAATTTTCAGTTGCTTGCTCAATTGGAGCTTGCATGGTAGCAACCTTTAGAGCAACAGGTTTGATTTCACCACCAAATGTCACAGCTCATTAAACAAGAAAATAGTGCTATCTCTTGCAGAAAATGTTATGAAACTTATATGGTAACAACTTGATCCTTCTTGTGTATGTATTCTCAAAACTATAGAGATGAAGACTGTGATTTTTCAAGAGTAGTTGATGTTGGCGAAATTCTGCTGCTGCTCAGGTAAATGGGAGATTTAACACTGTTTTCCACAGAAGAACTGTGAGGCAACTGACACTTTTTGTGGTGAAAAATTGGTTTATATTTCTTTTTATTTGAGGAGAAGAAAGGAAATATATGTATTCCAATAAAAATACTTTTTGTGAGTACTACCAGTAGTACATTTGTAGAATAGTATATTGTTGACAACAGTGGCACAGTTCTAGGCTGCACAGTCTGGGGATATTTTAGCTGCCTCTGAATGTGCTGACTGACCCCTACGGATCAATACAGCACTTCATGGGGCACTCAGTGAGGTATCAGAAGATATGGTGCATCATCTCAGCAATTTGTCATTTCTTTACTGTGTGCTAGAATTAGTTGATTGGAATATGACATTCTGTTGTGTTTTGTAAGGAAGTATCCTCAATACTTGTGTAGATGCCCATCTGTCTTGCTGGGGAAACCAGCAGAATTAAAAAGCAACTTTTCTAGCATAGTAAGATACATGATTTACTGAAGTTTTGCTTTGTAATGTAGCACTTCATGTGTATGCACTGGATGCATACACAGGTTTCTGAATACAAATGGTTAGAAAGAGTTTTGAAAACCGTGGAAACAGTTCTCAGCCGTTCTCAAGAAAAATGAATAGTTTAATAAAACATGTGATAAAATCAGGTTCTTTTCTAAATTTTTTATCTGTTTCCTCTGTGAAAAATGCTGCTTTCCCCTCTTGAATAATATCCTTCTTCCAATAATGTGCAGTTCCTCAATTAATAAAGATATTAAATGTGTGGAGAGGATGGAAATGTACCTTGGGGACAATTAACCTTTTGAGTAACAAGTGTGCTAAACTCATCTAAAATGCTACTAAATGAACTTAGCCTGTCCAGGAGATTACTCATGGATCAAGGCAATGAGCAATTTCTGAGCAATCTGGGTGTGTCAGTTGCTGCCATAATGTAAAGTTCTGCCCAAAAATATCAGTTGGTGTGCTTAGTTGAATATTTATGGCCTTGCTTTCATGTCAGAGTAGTAACCCATTTTTCCATGTATGCTGGAAACAATGTTATTGTGGTTACAAACTTGAAAGGAATCTTGAGACAAGTTCAGATTTTTGTTTGCAGTAACGCTTCTGTTGGGATAGTACAAAACTCAGTAAACCAAATTTCTAGAAGCAGAATGCAAAAGCAAAATATTTTCTGAACTCCTTAATTTCCTGGGAAAAGGTCCAGAGGGTACATTTTGACATTAGAATACAGATCCATTCTGTTCTTCACTGTTTTCCAGATTTTCTGGCTTAGCTTGCTGGAAAATTCTCACTTCTATTGACAGTCTGTTGCACTGTCCAGGAAAAATGCAGTTATAGGCTAGCTGAAAACTTAAATTTTTTTGAAAAAAAATGCAGCTTCATTTAAGTTCTTGGCATTAAGTCTGAACAAGTTAATGGGTACAGGGCCAAAACTGTGCTATACCAGAAAAGAATGCTCTTGCTGTGTTTTGATTTATGGCAAAACAACATTTGAATATCGTATTTTATATCTATTTTCTAAAAAAGTGTATGGACTTCTAGGAATTTTTCATTCGTTATTAAAGTAGTATTGACAAAACTAAAATATTGACAAAATCCAGTCTCTGGGAGAAAGCCTTGCCAGGCTAGCTCGCCTTCTCCCTCAGAAGTGTGCTGCCGAGTGGCCGCTCCCTGTCTGGTCACCAACCAGCACAGGTAGTGGTGCAGCTGAGGGGCAGATCCCAGCTGTGGATGGAGGGTTAGTGGTGTGAGGGTTGAGACAAAGGAGCAAGAGGGGTCCTTTGTGTGAATCTCCAACAGGCTTTGTTGTCCGAAGGGAAGCAGGGACAAAGAATGCCTTCAGTACTTGTGTAACAATTTATAGAGGGAGGAGGTCTTAGGGGAGGATACAATACAGTAACCAATCAAGGGGAATCGGGGAAGGAGCACACGGAAGGGATACATAATCTCACAACTAGTGAGGGGTATGAGGGGAGGAGGGCACTCTCCCAGAACCAATGGGAACTCAAGGATCACATAAATGACACAGAAGGTTCTGGAAGGAGGGGCTGGGTTTGCATTAATTGACAGGGAGAGGGGCAGGGTTACAATGACAGACATGGAAAGATCAGGAATAAGGGGTAGGTACTTGAACTGACAGGGAGAGGGGAGAAAATAATGGTGGGCCAAACCAACTGTAAGGGAGTGGGTAAGAACAAACCTTTAAACAAATTGAATAAAACACAACAACTGAATGAAGTATTATAACAAAAATGCATCACCACATAGTATCAAGATCCGTATATTCCAGGCAAATAAATCCACCTAAGAAGTCCATTTTCCAGTACCATGGCCTTATATATGTGTCTCTAGCTTTAATCTAAAATGGTTGAATAAAGAAAAACTTGAATTTTTTCAATGAATGGCCAATGTGTATTTATTTTAATATATCTGATAAAAAAAAATAAAAATTCTGATTGTGAATTTCTGAACTATCTGAAAGGTTACTTCCCTCTTAATGAAATCCATGTTCACGGAAATTTCTCAGGAGGTAAAAGTGACTATTGAAATAAGGCAATTACACTCCCTAATCTGTATTTATTTTGGAATTTAAGAAAACATTGCAAAATTAGAAGAAACACATAAATTCACTATACAAATATGTCTGAATATGTAGAACTGTGACTTTATAAAAATAATTCTCAGTATTTACTGTGGATAAGTCAAATATTTTGTGCCCTCTTCTGATGCTTAAATCTATTGGTTTCTGTAAAAGATGGCAAATTGTATTAGTTTGTCCAACCAGATACTTTTTCAGCCATGTTATAAAGTTTCTTTGTGAGGATAAGTCCCACTATAAAATAACAAAAAGGAGGATTTTTTTTAACTTTTACCAGAATAACTAAAGAAGAAATGCTAGAGATAAAATTAAATAATTTTTCCGTGAAATACAGGTGATTTTTTTAATCTATTGCCTCTTTGGGCACAATAAGTTTAGCATGCATTCGTATATTTCAAAACTTCAAAACACAATTTGTATGAGTTGTTAATGAGTAGTTACATTCAAATAGATTTTTTTTTTTTAGAATTATGCTATCTAAAGAGAGACAAGAGAGCTACAATTCTGAAGTACTAAGCTTGGATATATGTCCAGTTTTTATCCTTAAAAATATTGTCTGTTACAGTTCAAGTGCAGCTCTGAATGTGAAAAACAGTTTGCTGACCATCTCAATAATAGTTCTAATTCTGTTAGGGTGGTATAAATCAGGGTTGTAAAATGTTCAACACTCTACTTCAAAATTTTTTTAAACTTTTAGTCAAAGAGTGTCTTTTATGTGACAATCACTTGAACCTGATTGACTTTTAAAATGGCAGAGGAATGCATGTTTGTTTGGCTTTTAGCATCTTCCCCTTCACGTTCCCCTTTGACTTCCTGTTTCCCTTTCCCTTTCCACATCTAACATGAAATTTTGGCAATAAACATTTGTTGCTGTGACAGAAAACCTAATTAACATATAATACTGTAGTAGCTCTGTGTTCATTTCTACTTTTGTGATATATGCAGCTCTTGGGAATGTAGCTCTTTGTACAATATTTGGCTCTTGGGAAACATTAGAGACAAATTTCATACTTTACTGTAATCTGATAGATCCTAATCAACAACAGTTCTCAAAAATTGAGACAAGCAGCAGATTCGACACATTATATTTTCTGTTGCCGTTAAAATGATGTATACGTCTTTGACATGTTTTCAAGAATGCTAGGAATGTGTAATTTGTGCTCAATACCTGACCTGTACTTTAGCATTTAAATGCATTATCAGTATTTTACAAAACATAGAATTGCTTTTGTTCTGTTGAAATTTTATTTAAAGTTTAGATCATGAATTAAATATTTGAATATAAGTTTTTGTTCTATGAAAGACTAAAGAAGTAGAAGCTGTTTTGCAACATATGCTGTCCCATTGGAAAACATGATATGACATAAATTTTGTTTTAAACTGTTCCCTTACTTGAAAAGTATGCAGAGCCATGGATAGATGACATTTTTTTTGTCAACAGCTGAATAATGAGATTTTTTTTTTTTGTCAACAGCTGAATCCCTGCATGGTCATGCAGGGATTCTGTCAAATGTCTCTCACAGGAAAGGCTTGATCACTTCTGTGACTTTTGTTACAAAGATGCTGTGCATGGGTCTATGCTTTGGAAACATCTGAAAACAGAAATTAGTTTGTGCTCCATCGGTTGGGAGAGGTCAGCCTCTCCTTAGAGCCCTCACCTTGCAGGTTTAGCTGATGCTCAGCCTTGATTCTTAGGATGTCAGCAGCCATGCTGAGAAATTGCCAGCAGGGAAAAATGGAGACACAAGTGAGATGATGCTAGTGAGATGATGAATATCCTGTTAATAATATTTAACAGAAATACAAGTTATTTCCTTTTCTATGTGCAGCATGAGTGTAAGGTAGAAATAATGCTGCTGTTTTTAGATGCCTCATGTACGTGCAACTGCTCTGCTTTCTCTGTGTTGAGGGTTTTTTTAGATAATTCACAGTAATTTTTTTGTCACCTTACCACAGAGATGTCCAGCTGCTGCACATCTTCTAGTACTTTTCTTCTTTTTGAGAAGATGAATGAAGGCCCACTAAGAGAAAGAACTCTTGATGGAAAACTATCAGCACTAGAAGAACAATCCAGTGAACCCGCTTTTGAAGACATAATTTATGCTTATGATCTGAGATCCTGGGGAGGATTTTACTGTTAAATGCAGCAAAGGTGGATTTTGTGAAAACAGTGAGTAATTTTTTAGTTATAGTTGGAAAGCTGCCTTGTCTACCCAGTCTTCTTAACTGAGAAGACCTGAGATGAAAAAAATGTGTGAAAGGACAGTTAATGAGAGGCAATTGTTTAAGTGTATGCTCTTCTGTGTCTCTGTTTGTATATTTTTAGGAAAAAATATTATAAATTATAAATTGGGATTCCTGTGGGTACTCCAGACTGTTGTAGTCCTGAACTGAGCACTAAGAGGGTTTCTGTGAAAGGTGATCCAATAACAACAACAGGTGGAGCTGGGAGAACAGACAGGTTGAAATTGTCTGACCAGTCAAGAAAGAAAAGCAACCTTGGTTTTCACCACCAACATGCAGGCATATTTGTAAGATTGAGAGATGTGACTTGGGAATTTAATAACACATGGAAAAACTGGTTGGTGCAAAATAATGTGTTCATTCTCCTCCTCTGTAGAATACTTCTTTTTTATATTGTAACCCCTTTAACTCTGTCATTCAGCAGGGAAGTGGTACATTACATGGTCTGTGGTGCAGTTCTGACACTGTGAAACATCCTGTGTTGGGTGGTTGTAGCTTTACCCGCTGTCACTTATAGAATTTAATAAGAAATCCTCATAGTTGACTAATCCTTGTTACTGCAAGCTAGAGCTTGGCAGAAGGCCTACATTTATGGCACTGGTTATTTGTGATGTTCAAATTAATGTATAATCCCTTTTCATTTATTTCATTAACACTTAAATTCTTGGCCTTTGCAACCTGCTGAGTCATTAGCATTCAACAGCTGATTAGAGGTCATGTCTTAAAATTATTTTTTTAAAATGACTTTGTGAGCCATTGATTTCAATATATGAGCATATTGTACGTTATCAGTGTTACTCCATGTAGGTTGACATTGTATTTAACATTTACCTAACCTGAATAAGGCTGTTTCTGGAGTTCCCCATGGCATCTTCTTGAGATGAATCCAAATCTCATGGGTTTCCTGACCCCTCAAAATGTGGGATCTCGTATAAGCTGTGAGGAAAACACACTGTTAACTTTCTACAATTTAAAAATTTGACAGTTTTTTACTTTCTTTTTTCTTGCTTGATGCATGACAAAATATTTCATCTCACAAGCAAGGGGTTGTATATTTTTTGCATCTTGTATGAAACTTAGACCATACATCATTCTGAAATCTGAATATTTTGTTCACCAGTCTTTTTTTCTTGCTAAGGTCTGTTAATACATACAAAAGGGAAAGGGTTGTGACCCTCCTGTGAAGCAGGGCAACCGAGTTCATTGTTAACAGATTTTTTAGGATGGGTTTCTCTCTGGGAGATTCTGTAAATTTGTTGACATCAAGAGGCCAGGTGAGTATGTGTATCTGTCTGGGTGTGCCTGGACAAAGTTTCTGAGTAAATTTTCGGAGTTTTGCAGTTGTGGAGTGGTGGTTCATAGGGTGGGAAAGAGACTAGCACAAAAAACTCCCTCTATCCTGTCTCCAGTTAAAGATGGTTCTCCTTTAGTTTGAAAACAGCTTGATTAAGGCAAATTTTATTTTCAGTGCCCAAGTGGTTCACTACAGAAAGCTGGAGAGATGTTTCTTTAAATGTTAATCTTTATGTTTGTCTTTAACCCCTTCAGTGTGCATATGAATCTTTGGAAATAGTTTCTGGCACACCCATGAGCTTTGTGATACAACTGGTATCACATGTGAAAAACACTTCAGCCTTGTTTCTGGCAGATTAAGAAAAGTACTATTTATGCTGTTTCTGTTGAGATGTAGGGCAACTTAAAGAATAATGGTGATCTCCAGTTTCTCTTGCATTACTGCTGGCACTGTTGAGCTGCTGGAGAAGCCACTCAGGCAACTTGCTTTGATTTAATATAGCCAGGGAGCTTATGTCAGTCATCTGTCAAATCTAAGTTTAAAAAAAGAGAAAGAAGATACATTAGAGAATCTTTTAGTATTTTTTTTTTTTTGAGCAGAAAAATAATTGCAAATTTCTTAATACTTTAAGATGCTCAAAATTAAAACTTAGGATAATGCATTCAAGTTGTCAAAGCGTGTGTGTAAAGAAACAGACAACCTGGTTATGAGGTGTGAATTTCCAAATGCATAAAAAACCTCTTTTCAGCAAACAAATGAAATCCTTCACCCATGAGGCCAGAATAGGAAAGATATCCACAAATATATCAAAGGGGAGAAGAGGTGTTAAAGTGAAGTTTAAAAATATAGTGATAATGAGAGACTGTCATTTTCTGAGATGGGAGTGATTCTTATCACAACAGGTCAGGGGTTATATGCAGTCGGAAAACCCAAATTATAGCTGGAAGCCATGAGAAGGTAATTGAAAATTGCATCCTGAATTGAGAAGGGGAGGTCTCCTTTGTGCATGCAGAAATTTGCTGACATGCATGTGGGAAATTAAGACAGCCATTTTTGAGACAGCTGGATTTAGAAACTGCAAGTTTTGTAACTGAAAGAAAGGTAGAAATTACTTTTTCAGTCAAGGATTGAGTAATTGTATTTGTACATCCTGAAGCAAAAGAGATAGTAAGTAGGGTTATAAATAAACTCTTCCCTTTTTTGTGTGGGTATGCGAATACAATGAAGTGTAGTTTGGAAGTTAATGGGAAGACTGTGCACAGCTTTAGATACTGGGAATTTAAAGGACAATTGCCACTCTTGCCTGAAGAAAAAGTGCTCTAGGAGATTAATCTGAGAGATAGGAACAGACCATGGCCTTAATTCTCTCAGTGGCAGCATTTTCCTTTTTTAAAAATGGCTTCAGATATATCTCTTGTACACAAAACCCCCTTGTACAATCTGGTACAAAGCAAAGCAAAGTAGAATTGTATTGAATTTGGTGCCAGCTGGGGCTAGATGTGGGAATACGATGTACTTCCTTGAGATTAATGTAAGAGAACATTTGTCTCTTTACAGACCTAATGAGTAATCATCTATTCAATCTGCAAAGCTGCAGTTATCCCTACTACTTTTGCTTCTCATAATGGCTGAGTCCTTTTCAGTTTGGCCCGATCAATTAATCCAGTCAAAACATTCCAGTGTAAGTGGTGACTAATTGGGCTACTAGGCAACTGTACAGAAATGGTGAATCATTAGAATCATTTTGGCATTGTTTAACTTCATATCAAATGTGCTCATAAAAATTTGGAGGAGGGTGAATCTAGGGTAAATATAATAATGATTGAGAACAGAGTGCATTTTATTTCCATTATCATTTAGGAGAATAGTTTTAATAACCAGTGTAAACTAAATGTCAAATAAAGCGGATTTTCATTTATCTTAGGTAAAATTGACATTTTCTTAAACTTGCTTTGTGGATGTAAGTAAAAACCCCAAAATAAAAATAAATGTCAAAAGCAGTAATTGTGAAAATGTTTAGTTATCCCATTTTTTGGCATGCACCTGCATGGTTCCTATACAGCTCAGTGCCCCTAACCCATTAATTTCTTCTATTTGAATTATTTGCAGCTCACAAGCACATCGTCTTTCTTGTTTAAAAATAGAGTTGGGCAGGGAAATAGACCAACATGCCGTTATTTCAGCAATTAAATCCTTTTCCCTGAGGTAGAGGTCACTAGCAGCTCCCAGAGAGTCCTTTGAATACCATGTTGTTATAAGCGGGATTTTGGTTACACTGAGTTAAAGCTAAGTTAAATGTTAATTGTTGTAACTTTGGTGTTAATGTTAATTGTTGCTTTGGGAAGGGAGTTTGGCTGATGTTCTCTGTTAGTTTTGGGGGGGGTCCAAATGTGGTGGGGGAACCAATGCTGCGAGGGGTGATTGGATGGAGGGCC